>MNPL01008436.1:0-25122 GCA_002081605.1 Tropilaelaps mercedesae | reverse complement strand
ATCTTGGATCGACCGTGCAAGCAACGGCACGAGCCGAGTCCGTACCAGCTCCGGTGCTTAAGTTTTAAAATATCGTTCTTATTCCGCTTCGCTAATACGACGAAAACCCCGAATGCCTCTACCAGTGCAAGCTTATCGCCTATTCCACCTTTAAGTACCACCCTTGCGGCCCAAGCTCCAATCCGCGACTCCCGGTTTCTTTCACAATACCTGACACCATCTGATCATCTATAATGATTTGATCATGTAGTACAGAACCCAGGTACTACTTAAGCATACGAGCTCCGACGCCAGCCGATCAATCAGTGAATCAACTCCCTGAAGTCAACATGTCTCAGAAGACACATAACCTAGCCACGTTCTGCTTATTGTGCGCTCTTCAGAGACTTATCGACACGACGCACACATCCTGTATGCGCACGCCCGATAGCCCCACGTCCACAACAGATCCGACAACTGGACCATCTCCACAGGGGACGACCAGAGAGGGCCGGGAATGAGGCGTAAGCGAAACTAAGTGTTCATTCCTAACAAACCAATTAGATCAAACGAAACCCCGTAGATGGAAACCCATGTCTCCGTTTACCGAGTCCAACAAACTGGCCAATCATTGCAATACCAACTACATTAAACTGTGCCGCCTGAAACAGTGGAATGAAGTGCCGTACAACCCACCTCTATGGAAGCAGGCAGAATCGCCAAACGTGGTTGAAACATTGCCGATGGGGAATACTCATAGATTTTTTTTTATTTTTACTGCTAACGCTCTTGATTGATTTGCCACGGGAGATGGCCTCAAACTGTCCGAGCGCCAAAGTGTCTAAACGTCGCTGGTATTATGGTTGCCACGAGTTCGTCAGACGGCCGTAAGCGATTCGATTGAGTCATTCCCCAACTCCACAACTGTATCTGTCCCCCGTTCGTCGATATCTGTCGTTTGCGCCACGCGTCTTTCCCCATCGTCCATTCATCGGACACGGTCACGCCTAAGCTAGCACGGCGGATGTCACTCTACGCGCAATGGCTGCCACGTAAGACTGAGTACGACGTACTACGCAGGGCCTGCGCGAACGCCTTGACCTTGCAATACAAATGGTCCGAATAAAATTGATTTGATAGTTCTATGGTGAGACGGCTTGATGACCACACAAAGATAAGCCGACGACGCCCTAATAGAGGTTCTGCGCGTTCGACGTGCGGGGCAGCTTGATCTTGTCGAGATTCTTCGTAATGATGTCATGCAAGGTCGAGTAGTTGTTCCGCAACTCGGTTATCGTCAGTCGGATTGTAATGAGCGTTTTCTCGTCGAGCTCGTCGACGGCCTTGCGAAAGTCCTCGATGTGGGGGTATTTCGCGATCTTCGACACCATCCGGCCGCGGGCGGTGTGGTAGCGCGAGATCTGGTCAAGAGACGCGGCCGCCTCGACCTCCACCGTCCGGACCTCGCTGAGACAATCTTCTTGGATGCCGACGCCAAAGTTGTTGCCATCTTCGACCTTCGGTATGAGGAACTGAATCCACATCTTGAGCAGGTTGCAGTCGTTGATCAGCTGCGAGATCAGGGGCTTTACGACGTCGTATAGCTTGACGATGCGCTGGTTCAAGCCCACGGTCCCGCCGGGCAGGGCCAGGATCTTGGTGCCGGCTACTTCGCCCGTTTGAATAAAACAGACCCGCGCCGATTCGGGTTCGCCATTTTCGTTAGGCCGGCTTTCGGATGTGCCTTCCTGCCGGTGGGGGCAATGGGCAAAGACAGCAAAATGTTAGAAAAGCAAGACCGGAGTAGCGCAACGTGAAAGTTCAGTATGTTTCGTTGATGTGTAGGAAGAGCCCGACACGGCAAAGATGTGCGTAGTCATTCGGTCGCTTAACAACATAAACGCAGTAAAACATCTAAATATTCACAATCGAAGGCGCGTAGGTACAGACACTGCGTCTACGGTACATGCTTCTGTTCACTACGGCTGCTTTCTTACAGCGAGAGGGCTCTCGCCTAGAGAACGATTGCAGGTAACCAATGCCAATATCGAGTTCGTGACTCACCTCTGATTCACCATTGTTGTCAACCGACGTTATGGGCAATGGGCGGGGTACGTTAATCTCGGCATGGCATTCAGCCGGCCGTATGTTGAACTCGGGTGATTGAAGAAGCTGCTCGAGCTGTAGGATTCGAGCTGGGAACTGATGCAGTAGAAGGGCTTCGGCTTCGCCCTTCATCTCCTCTTTCAAATCCTTAACCTGGATAGATTCCCCGGGGCGGCCAACAGAAGAGGTAACAACAAACTCCATTCTTACACCCAAACCGACGATACTTTTGCCTAACTAAACTTATTCGGTAGTAGAAGCACTGTCGTATCAGTTTTTGCTGAAGTAGATTGTAATTTCGTATTTCCAATAATTTGCAGACGATTAGATTCAACACATCCAGTCGTCTTTCAAGGAACTATTGCCTATCGCCTTACAGACCCCGTAAACAGGTTAGCGGAGGCCGGTATGGGGACACTTAACTACATTATCTTACTACAAGGGCTCCCATAAATATTTTTTCAATAACACCTCCATCAGTCATAAAGTAAATACCTGATAAAAAATGTGAACTTTGATAATATAAAACTCAATATTTAAGTTAGTGCATGGCAGGGGTACGCCGATTAATAAATTAAAATGTCGCACGGACTGACTCCCCTTCTATGTTCCAGGGATCAGGCCCGGAGCGAAAATCAAACGATGGTATACCTTGTTGTTGCCCGAATTAGAAGCTGAGACACGCTCAGCTGTGTCGTAAAGCGCCTCCATATTGATCACTCAGGTGTTACTTCGCTGCACCAGCTTCTGCTGCCAGCCGCTTATCGACGACCTGAACAAAAAAGGCCAACAAACGTAACACAAGTGAAACGACCATCGTCTACTGTACGGTACTACGTTTGACAACTTGCAGCCATACAAAATGCACTTCACCGACCATTGTTGTGCCAACAAACAGATAAAGCTACCGTATCCGTGTCTGGATCGAATAGAGATTGTGACTGGCCCAAGAGCCGCATAGAGGTGATTGGGCAATCGTAAGTGAAATACAAGAAACAGGCAGACGAAGCGCCAACAATTGACAACAACAGCGAGGCTGATTTGTACAGCTTGACATTGACATCAATTAGTTTTGAAGCTTCGCTGTTTCCCTTTAGATTGGCGTAACTTTTTCTGGCGTTGTCATATTTATGCGATCTGCGATAAATCAGTGTAATTTAACGGAAGCCTACCTTTTGAACAGCGTCAGAATTTCTGGATAGGTTGGTGGTAGTAGCCAAAGATTACGGTGAGCGACAGACACCGCTCATAGTCATAACACAGATATATACAGTAAAAAAGTGTGACAAAGTATGCAATGAAAGTGCGAACAAAATATCCATTCGCGGATAGAGTCTAAGGTTCTCTCAATAGAGCGCGAATATCTTTATAAAGTATTTGTTTTTATATACACGACTCTTCACTCTGGCTTTTCTTATCGTAGGTAGTTAACAGTCTTTTTGCGGTTTCATGTATTCACTTTGGTCAAAAAAAGCAAAACGTATTGATTAATAAACAACATGTTTACCGATTAATAAAAGATTGATGCTGCATGCGATGTCTCCGACGACTAGAGAGTAGCCTAATGCATCACATAGACGAGTCATTGGTAATCGCGTAACAATTCGAACATGATTATGTGAATTCGTGTTATTTCGAAACATGATTTTTTATAGGGGATCGCGAGGTTGCCCGTGTCTGTATCTCTCTTTGGACGCACAATAGAGCGTTCTCATGTGGAGTAGCGCACATCAGCCTGCTTCAACAACAACTAACGCAGCTGTACGAGAGCCTACGCTTCGGCTAGAATCGGCTGTGTCAGATGCATGCCGAAGCCAAGTGTCTCACACGTACAGGGACACCCTATCATCAATAATGATCGTACTCACCCCAAGTGAATCTCCCAGCAAACGCTCGAAATTTCTCAACGCAGCACAACTTCTGCCGCTGACCGTCTGTTTAGCTGTACAAAGCTTGCCGCTTACCTCCAATGCTCGCCGGAGACACCAGCGGCAGACTCGGGCTCGTGGACGGGCAAACGAACGTAGCACTGTCACAGCACGCTTTTTTGCCGAGACAGCTTCTTCTGCAGCGAGTCTCACACATGCAGTAGGCCACTCATACCCATGATACCCATACACACGAGTGCTGGAACAGTCGAAGCGAACGCGACGTATACAACAAAGCACTGAGAAAGCCCAGACACAGGCGCTGTGTTTGAGTCCTGTCGTCTGTTGTTATGCAGACGACAGTTGTCCGCTACAGCGCAACTGTTGCCATTGGCGCTTTAGCGCGGTCGAGATCGGATTTGGTCTGTCATGCATACGAAGAATAAACACGCTTAGAACACACTGGGAACACGTCGAGGCGAGAATGAATGTACAAATAATTTTATAAGTAGCGTGGTGAACTGAGCCAAGAGCAAAGGGTACTTTGAGTCGGTAAATTAGAAACACTTCGCGCTGCAGTATTAATCCCATAACATGGATGGGTGTATATTTTGCACTGGTTATCTTTAGACTAGTGTATTTTGTTCAAGGTGCTCGTAAATAATAATAGCAATACTTTGAGATTCGTCTTGTTAGTTATAATTTAGTTAGTTAGTTTTGTTAGCGTATATGTAGAAAGAGGTATGGAGTCTTCTTTTTGCCGCGATATGTTCCTCGGCAAATTGACAGTTAGATGCTGTAGATTGCTGCCTAGTAGTACACAGTGATAATCAGTTTGGTTCAATTGCAGCTTATTCTTAACAAACTACTCTTTATCAGTCGTTTTTACTAAGTTTGTATGTGTCCTCTTGTTCTAATGATCATACGTCTAGGAACGTCATTATTTTTCGTGATATATTGCTCTATTAAGTAATTACTACTATAGAACTGCGCGCTAATTTATGCCCAATAAGTATTGCCTGGCAGTAATATCGCCACAATATTGCTAAATAGAGACCTATTCCATATGGTATATGGTATACATATATTTTTTGTAACAAAAATGCGCACTTTTCTTGAATTTTCTTTATAACTCGTATCGACGATCTGGTATTTCCAATTTTCCCAGTGGACCCGATGACGAATAAGCATCTCATTTGTGCCTTCTCTGTCCTGCAGCCTAACAGCTGTGCCGCAATTTGACAGACACTTGCGCAAATTAAATAATGTGATTTGCCTTTTCCTCCATGTACAGGCGGATATATAGTTTAGTATTCTGAGAAGTAGGAACATTCGCATTGATACGCACTGGATAACACCAATACAAATGCCTTGAGGGAACTTTACCAATAAGAGAGATCTTCCACTCGTTGATTTCCATTTGGGGACTTAACAAGAGTCTAATGTTAATACTTAGCGACACCCACCAGTCGTCGCTGAACGCTACGCCGTTTTCGCAGCGAGTAAACCGCAATCGGCTCCGCTAGCGAAAAGGCTGGGTTGGGCTCAGAAGCGTCAAGTCATGTTGGCTAATTGCTTGAGCGAGCGTCGACATCAGCCGCAGCTGAACTTGACTGTAGCGGGTAATAGCTTGCACAAGGCCAAGGGTCGTTTAATGTTCAATTTACGCTAGCATCTTACTCCTAACTTAGACGTAGATCAGAGGGCTGGGATCGGACTGTCGTTTTACCCGCAATAGAAAAATCTGACTTTAAATATTGTTATTCATTATAGACAGATTGTTTTAAAAGTCAAAACTCTAAAATGGCATGGGCTACAGGAAATGCTACAGGAAAATAGCGCACGGATGAACAGTTCATGAGTTCGGCTGCCAAAGTCTACTCCGCCATTTGCATATCAAAACAGATAGTGCAAAGTATCCTTAAGGCTACAATAATGTTTTAAAACGTCGGTCCATTCTATAAAAATCAATATGGATCTGCATACCGGACGCATTGAATCTCTATGCCGTCGTTTTCTGCAACCGGATTTGAAATCGTTTTTCGGTACGTAGCTCGCATGAGCGCCGTCTAGGGGGTGCGTATTCAGTTTGTAATACTAGAAGACGCTCTGATAAACGATGCTGGCACGCTCTCGCGTTACCAGCTTCGTTACAACTATATCCTTCTGCGACTTGCTTTACCCGTAACTTTGTTCTAGTTCATTATTGAGTTAATTCTACGAGCAGTGAACATTGATTGTGATGTCCGCGCTTTCTAACCTGCTGTTTTTCATTCCGTTTTCCGGCGACTTAGTGCATTCACTTAAAGGGAACGTGTAAACCTGCTCGCGCTTTGTCCATAATTCCTTTGTTATTATACATTAATTGTGCGTGCAAATAACGCCCGTTCTCCTTTCGAAGGTTACGTGAAGGTGGAGGTGTGTCCGAGCTTCGTGGAGGTCGAAAACTGAACATGATGCAACAACTCCATTTACTGAAATTAAAAACAGTTCAATTTGACTGCGTAGGGGGGGGAGGGTGTAAATGCTGCTTTACTTTTGCGAACAGAAAATGTCTTCGATAGCCAACGTTGCTTGGTATAAGCCAGCAAGCTTGAGAGACCTATTAGGCCAGCGTCATTAGGACTAATTATCTCGCAATTGAGTAAGCCCTTTATTCAGACCGATGTTGTCTAACAACATACGCCGTTCGCAATCTGAGACAAAATGACTGTATATCATCTAGGAGTCAGCCTGGATTGCGCACGTTGCCATGTACCGTATACCTCTGTCGGTCTTATTGAACTTCGTGTGGTTTTTCTGCGCAAAAAAAACCCATCTTCCGCACCATCGCACTATCGTACATGCATTGTGTCCTATGATATCGCTGCCAGTACTTTGCCAATCGTCGACAATTCACTCTGCCCCGCCGCTCTACGTGTAAACACTCGCATTTACCGACATGCGTCAAACACGCCACGCCAATCTCCGCTCCTTTGAGCGCCCATCGGGCCGTTTCGTCAGCCGTGTCGACGTCGAATGCGTTAGGTAATTTCGCCCGAAGGCGCATCACAGTGAGGTGTCATCGTCCATTGGGCTTCTGTGATGCAGCCGCTGCGAGCAAGGCTAAAGTCGGAGGCGGAGGTCGGAGTGGTAAGGCGGCGCCGGCCGGACTATCCGCGATGAGGCGGATCAGCCCGAAAAGGACAAGACATCGAAGTTTAGGCGCACCCTAGCGATAACGCAGTCCCACCCGGCAGATTGCGGCTACATTAGTCGACATCGGCGCTTCGCCAGGTCGACATCTATCCATTCCAGTGCTTCTCCGTTAAAGCCAGTTGGTGGGTCTAGGCGAAAGAGGGCCGGGCTTTCACTTGGTGAATTTTGTTCGTGAGCACTTGTTCGTCCGTTGCGAAGGAAGTTCGGCTGTAGGCATGACGAAGCCGCACCACGAACTGAAGATCCTTCAGGATTTCAACCCGTTCGAGGAGTTCGCGCCTGAGGAGATCGACAAGTACAAGGCACAGTTCGATAAGTGAGTAGTGGCTCCGCGTGGCGTTGGGCATGGATCGGGGCTGGACGCGGTCAAGTTGGTTTGCCGACGAGTTCCATGCAGCTAGACGGTCAGATGTTGTAGTCTGGATGAATGCTTCATCCTCTGAAGTAGATAGGAGCGATTAGAGTGCATTATATATACGACTTTCGGTCGATGTCTTTGTCCACGATATTAACGAGGGGCGTTTTTAGTTTAAATCGCTGTGCTAAGTATTATTTATTGAGGTGTGAAATTGCAGGTGCAGGTGGCTGCTAAAATTATTGTTCAGCTCACGGAACACTACATTGTTCGTAAAAGTACTCAGAATGTCTAAAGTAAGATAGTGCTTCTACGGAGCCGCGACAAAGGTTTTCGTTGTCGTTTAGCCCAGTGTTGACCATAACAAGTAACCGCATCTGGAATTGCCTGCTATTACGTCAGTACTCTACGGGAATGTTTTCACTCCACGGAATTCTTGGTAGGACAAGAAAAGAATTGTCACATAGGCAAGATTCACTTTTGTCTTCTGTGTTTCGCGGTCTTAAGGTTGGTTGATGCATCGACCTATTGTGCCCTGGACGCGCCAGCGTTTCATATCAGCTAGGAGGAACTAAATGATTTTCTTTACCTCTATGTAAGCAATATCCAAAGCCAGCCAAATCTTGGCGGTGCTATTATGGGTAGATCGTGTTTGTGACAGCTCTAGTGTTTCTCTTGATGTGACGTCTAGAAAATTTCGAGACAACACAATCTGAGTTAGGGTTGTTCCGAGGGCATAGCCTTCTAAATAACGCTATTGTCAGAAGCAGCCCACAGAGACGTCTCCTCCTGATCATGAATACGGTCGGAGGAAGATGATTGAGTTGAAATTTATCTAGCCTCCCTCTTGTCGTTTTTTGTGGCAACAAACAAAGACCATTGCTAAGCTTGATGGTGACCACCTCCGGTCACGAAAGAACGCTTCAAGGAGAATGGTTACTCATGACGATCGAGTGTTGTCAATGAACGTTTAATACTCACACGAGCACGAAGCTTTATGGGGCGAAACTCTTGTGTTGTGAGACGAAGCAGGATAAAGAAATTAACACGTGTTCGCACTCTGATCTCAGATTCGACGTGAACGGCGATCATGTTCTGGACTTCATGGAACTCAAACGCATGATGGAAATACTCGGCGCACCTCAGACGCACGTTCAGCTTAAGGACATGATCAAGGAGATTGATGAAGATTTCGACGGAAGCATCAACTTCACTGAGGTATTAGCAAATTCGATGATGTCAAAGGAAACCAGAAAACATCGGGCGATCGACGAGTGACAATAATATTTATGGCAAGTTGGAAAACAGACCCAGTGTTTCATTGATAGGGGTACAGTCATATGCCATAGTGTCTATCTCTAAGAGGCTAGCTTGAAACCCATATGTTTGCGGTCTTATTATAAAGCTATTCTTCGTGAGCCTGAGAGAAGCCGAATGCAGCAGGAAACGAGGTTTTCATGTTTGACAAGTATGGATTTACTTGTGCGACACTGTTCTGCTCTGAGCGTACGGGAAAACCTTGACATGTATGTACATTCTATGCTTAAGCGAAGCCTTCATCGCGAACTGGACTAGAAATTGATTCACACGTATGGCGAAGTGTGACTTCAAGTATCATAAGTGGCGTGAATAATATTAAACTTCTGCACCGTAATGAATTCAGTTTCCAGCTGTACAGCTCATTGGTCACAGTCTGCTTCGGATAGGTTTGCGCTAAGAGAGTTAAGATCCTGCATAACGACTGGCTTTTTATTAAATAACACACATTTCTATGATGCGAACCTGATCCTCTCAATCGGACGTTCAAGTTCCTACTGATCTTCAAGAAGGCACGCGATGGAGAACTCTCTTGTGATGGAGGACTTATAACGCTGGCCCGGATGGCTTTCATCGACGTCTCCCAGACAGGAGTTTCTGGAGCTAAGGACTTCTTCGAGGCTAAAGTGAAGGTATTTTGCAGATATTGTAGTAAAATAAGGCAAAAAGGAGAGGTTTTACGTGGTGGGGAAAACATGTGAAAAGCATCTTCAAAGATTCAAAGCTAGGCATGGTTAATTTTATATATATATATATCTATATATATATATCTATATATATATATATATCCGATTATCTTTTGTCTTCATATGAACATATATATATATCGAACCAAGCTCGAAGCATGAATAGGCACAGCTGTTTCGCGCTCAATGTTAACGATTTTTCCGGTGATTCGTTCCAATCGAAGGTATTAACCGACTCAAATCTCGCTCGAAGGGCGAGCAACGCAAATTCAGTTAGTACCTGTAGCAATAACAGTAAATCCCTCGGCCCCGCCATCAACAGTAACACGAAGGCCAGCACAAAAGGCGGCAATAATAACAACCAAAAAAATCGTAGCGACACCAAAAGCGACAAGCAAACAGAGAAGGCCGCCGATCCCAACGAAAGGGCTGGTGAAGATGACGCAGAGCCAGTTGAAGCGAAGGAACAGCCGAGCGCTAAGAAGGCCACAGACGTTGAGTGCGCCTCCTCCAAAGCCCAGGACGAGGCGGAATAGAAGAGAACGAAGTGCAAGGATCATTATAGGGGGAAAAAGGAAGAAAATTTTGACAAAGACTAACCATGAGAATAATCCTACAAAAGATCTTGGTCGACAAACAAACAAAACAGTCAACGTACAAACACATATGCTATGGTATTTGTGGGATGACGTAATCGTTATTAGGTCAATGCAGTTGAACGTAACGGTTGACATTCTCGTGGATATCAACCACACGTTGACCGTTGGGCTATAAGAAGGTACGGACCCCCATAGCGGTCAGGACCACGACCAGGCGAATTTCCGTGAAAATTTCTGTGTTCACGCTGCACATAATATTCTTATCACACATTTCTCGTCGTAAATTTTTTCAGCCGGGGTGTATCGACTCGGTGATTGCACACATCAGCGGTTAAAAGCTTCAGCAATATTCCGTTACGTCAAGCTTAGCTGGAACAGCCCTCTCCTTTTAGGTAATCGTCACACAGAATCTGAAACATGGCCGAAATTGTTTCGCCCACCGTGTAACCGCTAGGCAATTATCATAGTGCCCTATTTCCGCAGTGAGACTAAGAGAGTTTATACGCGTATATTTCTGAGAGTTTATTTCTGAAGAAAATAAAGGTAACCGTTGAAATGTATTCCTAAAGAGACGCCTACCGGAGATTAATCGTGTGTTCCTTATGGCCCTACGAGTATTTTCACAGCGCTGTATCAACACACAACCAGGTGCTCCAATGAAGCAACTACGGGTAAAGGCAATATTAAGTAGCTTATTTGTCGTCAACGCGTTGTAGATCAAGCCTTTCAGGCTACTAACCATAACACGTCTGCTACAGAAACTGTTGATGTTCAATTTAAATGTTAATTCTGTTTATTTGCTAGATATGCACGTGCTTATTTGTTGTTGGCATTCGGTGACAATCTGTACCAGACGATCCCAATAAACCATATCAGGCAAGCTGTTGTAGTTTGTTTTTTTTTGTTTCACTTTTATTTTTCATTTGTTAGTCATTTCCACGGTAGGTTCCATTCTTTAAGTTCGTTTGGCGTCAAGAAATTTCTAACGCTAACGGGCGGCACCGTCCTACTTGACAAAAGTGTACTGGGCCCTTGCATACGGTTTGATTGGACTTGGCCTTGGGGCGCAAACAGGTCTTCGGCCAGCGTCCTTGAGCTCTTTTGTCAAGCTTGAATGTACGGTTTGCTGACAGTTCTTGCTAGGAAGAACTAAATGCCCGTTTCATCTGTAATGTTAGTGTTGGATGACAAATCGAACCAATATTAGAAATGGCCACTGAACTTATGTATAGTAATGATTGAATAATTGAGAAGTAGACGTTCAGATAGTCAACGTGAATTCCTCCGATTTTCCAAGACTCAAATAGGGTAAGGGCTTTCTTAGTTAGGAACAGAGCCCCTCACGTATGTAGCACTTTCGATGTTCCATGAATGTAGTGTAGCGTGTACGTAAACGTTCGCAATAAGAGGAGTCCCACAGCGTGGTCAATACTTTTTAGGGGGTAAAGACGAGCTCATGAAGACCCAAGCATTTAGCTGGCCCAAAGAGTTCTACGTGAAAGCGTTCAATTCCTTTTCGCATTGGACACCGGCAACTTAGGACGCAGGGGGACAGCGCACGCTTGCGCACCTTATTTCGTTTGACCCCATTTCGTTTCCGGTGTAATTCTGAGGGTTCGGTGGCGATTGTTGAAGCTTGTGGAGTCCACTTCTGGTTATTTGTTAAGTGCATTGTGAATAATATGTCAGCAGTTATCGTTTTATGCTTGGACAGGAAGAAACGCTGCTAGAAATTCTAGTATACCACCCGCGGATAGAAACGGGTGAAAGTCGATTTGAGCCCACAACACGCGAGCTTAACTGCAATATATATTCATATCCATCATATTGTTAGATAGTTTCCTGTGGTCTCGAGTATGACTATCAATATTGTTTTTAATAACATTTATGATCGCCTACGGAGATTTGACCGTATCGCACTAATTCCCCGGGTACACCAGAAGTGCCTTCGTCTTCTACTCAATTCACTTCAACATAAACTTTTTCTAGCACTAGCCAGCTTTGTGCTGAAAGAAATGCATTTTTTCGGTGAAAGTCTAAAAGAAATTGTACCAAATGTAATGGCATTAGCTTGGTACACGTACAATTGAATTCATATGTTATCGTCGTTACGGGCAGCTGCATAGAGCTAGTCCTCCTTTCCTTTCGGAGCGATTTCATTTTGTTCCCACGTGAAAGTAGCATAATCGTGAAGTGTGTCGTCTGCTATTCGGGATGGCCGAAGCTGTGTCGTTGTGAAGTGCGAAATTTGAATTCTTGCTTATGCGATTAACACTCCGAAAATATTCCTGCTGCGATGTATGCCGTTAGTGTTTTCAATATTGGAACATTTTTTAGCCCTCCGTAGGTCTGAAGTAACGTAAACAGCAGCTCCGGGCATCGTGCAGGTTGGGAGTAAAAGAGTGGTTTCAGCTCGAAACCAATGGCCGAAGTTACGGTTTTTCATGGATCAAGGTTTTAATGGGTGGGAGTCTCATATAGCCGCAAGCCTTTTAGTAGTGCGGAATTTCCCCTTTAACTTACAAAAAATAAAAGATTATTTTAGCGGGTGTCAATTCCATCCTATTGGTCAAGGTCAGTGACGCGGGGCAGTCACTTCAATAAATCTTTAAAAACAAGGTAAAATGAAAATTGGTACTTCCACAGACACACGTACCATCTCCACGTTTCCACCCTAGCTCAGGTTAAATCTTCCGGTGTCGACCGTCGTCTTTCGGCGAGGTGTTGTTAGTTTTGCTCGAAGAAATACAACAATACAACAAGCAGCTTCAGACCGAATATGAATGAGCGTCCGTAAACGAATTCAGTGCAGGTGAACGAGACGTGTGAACATTTTCACTCCCATGCACTGCAGTCTCCCTGCATCTCCCTAGTCACTTGGAAATCGCTGCCAAAACTTGCTTTCATTAAGTGGCTCTACATGCATGCTACATAGCCCCTGGGGAAATTAACGATGATGTCAGGGAAAACAAATGACTCTCCGGACTCAATCATCACGTGGAGAAACAAACCTGGCTGTTGTTCTGCGCACCTGTGTCACTGTCGGGAAATCTAGGGCACACATCCACATACATTCACAGAAAAGATAATCCATTGTGACAACATTGGCAATGTTAGACTTAAGCAATGACATAAGCTAGTAATCCTCCGTCGGCAATGGCATATACTACCCAGTGTTCTGTGGTTTAACAGGGCTGCGTGGTACGGCGGACCGACTTTAGCGCTGAAATTTCGCGAGGTGTTACGTTCACGGCGGTACCGTTCTGCTGCTGTTGCTTGTGAAATTCAGCGTCGGACAACGTGAGTGTATCCGAACGCCGTCAGATATCAGGGTCATCCTTTTTGTCTATCGGCGAGCAGTAATGTCGAAGAAGGCGCATCGCGAGCTGAAGGCTCTCAACCACCTCGACCCCTATGGGGAGTTTACGGAAGAGGAGATCGATAACTACAGGAAACTGTTTGACAAGTAAGCGTTGTTTATAGTTGAGGTGCTAGTCGTGTGCAGAAGACGCTGTTCGACCCGCTGGAAAGGTCGTTGAAATGTTAACGTTGCAAATAATTTAAGATTCAGTTTGTGCGTAAACTGTGAGATCGTGCGAATAAGAACGAATCGCTGGAGCAGCAGGAATTGAATAGTTCACGTATAATGTTTGCATTGGATGTGTAGAGTTTATACACGCAGAGCGGAAAGCTATCCATTATAAGATTCTGGTGTAGCTTCTAGTTTTTTACATTTTCTTTGGTAGCTTGTCCGATTTATTTTGCCCCATTCATTAGATATTGCTCTGATAGAGTTACTGGATGTAGCACTAATATAGGAAATTCCACTCGAGCATCACTACGAACTGAACAATTTATATATATACATATATACATATATATATATATATATATACATGTTAAAGTAAATGTCCTAATTGAGATCTTTGTGCGCCTGATATAGACATAACGATTTGGACGTGATCGTGGGCAAATGTGTAACTTCTTAAACTCGTAACATTCAATTAAATGCTGTCAAATAACAAAACTGAAAATAGTGAAGCTGTTATAATAAAAAAAAAATTTAAAAAGAAAAGCCCCTACAGCACTTCAATTTTCTTATAGACTTATTGATTTTATTCGTGCCAGATTTGATGCTAACGGCGATCGCGTGCTGGACTTTATGGAGCTCAAACGTATGATGGAATTTCTCGGCGAGCCTCAGACGCATGTTCAGCTTAAGAACATGATCAAGGAAATGGACGAAAAATTTGACGGGACCATCAACTTCACTGAGGTATTAGAGCAACCGGATTTTTCGACAAACAACAATCAACATATTCCGTTTTAGTAGTGGACTTCAGAAACCAGTGTCATGATGCATACATTCTGCTACGCCATCTAGCGTGCGTACGATTTACCTCACCTACGACGCCGGGGGCGAAAAGATCAACACCGATAACACAGAAGTTCATTGTCCAGCAAAACGTCATCATAAGAATTAGTTCCGTTTATAGTAAGCTCTTCTACCGCCATTCTCTTGACTTCTTTGTTCTGTTTACTTTAGTTTCTACTCGTCTTCAAGAGGGCTCGAGACGGTGAACTATCGGTTGGTGATGGGCTTCTAGCCCTTGCTAGGCTAGCCTGTATCGATGTATCGAAAATCGGTGTCTCTGGGGCCAAAGACTTCTTCGAGGCCAAAGCTAAGGTATATCTTTGTCTAGATGCTCGATAATCAGATAGAAACAGAGAAGCTAGGTGTATATCTGTTGGCGCGTTTGACATGTAACGTACCACACGGCGTCGGTCCGATTTGCAAATTCAAGCTAACTTACCAGCGAATATACTATACTACTGAAGAGTGGGTTCAAGTCAAGTAATAACTTTTTACTGGTTTGTCCACGTCATAGGCGCTAAATTACATATCCTTCCCTACTCGAACGAGCTCAACGAATCGGAAAAAAAATTGAGAACCGTACATTAACATCGGCAACGATCATAACGAGAAATTTCATCGCACTACTTCATTATGCCACTTTGACAACAATTAGCAACACAGGCAGTAATATGAGTGGCTAGGTCAAAGAGCCCACAGCGTCACGAAGCGGAGCAGCAAAAAATGAGCATGATGAAATTCAGCTATATATAGTCCAAACGGCGAACAATTTCGAGCTCAAGAGGGAGAAGGCCTGTCACGAATAAATAATTCTCATAAATAAATAACTCTCACTGGTTTTCTCTCGCTCATTCGGTTTATACGAATAGATGTTGTTTACAATTTCATGAAACGTCACGTCGTCCTAATTCCTTCGTCGATGTCAACGCAGTGGTAGGAAAGCTCGGTCTACTATATGCTATCGAATGAAGTGCTCATAGACGGTAGACATTACCGCTGCCATACATTTTCTTAACATTTGACTGGTCCAATGAAAGCGATCCATCTTTAAGCGGTCGCCTTTTCTCAATTAGTCGCCACTAAAAGGTAAATTTCTTGAGTACATCAACGACCCTTTGACAGTGCCTGGAACAAAAAAAAACCGGTAGGATTCATATCGTGGTAATCGGTAGCTATATAAATCACAGCAAAAACAGAATTTAGTATCGAAAATCAGGCGCGTGCCATGGGGTTGTGTTTTGCAGCCGTTGACAGGGTGGCCGTTTCTGAAGCTCTGGCGTGATGGAAATTAGAGCGACGACGAGCATCGAAAACGCCACTCATTAAAGGACTCTGAATTACCGGACAATTTGGCGAACGAAGGGAGCTTTTAAGCCATTGACAGACTGCAGACAGGCATGGAGTACTATTTTGGCCTAGCTCGGCACGTCCTATATTTCCTAGAGTAACAACGGGATAACTGAAAATGGCTAAAGAAAGCTCGAGAAGGATTCATCACGCTAAGTAAAATGCACACTTGTGTGCTATATTTTAAATGCAAGCTGCATCAATATTATTACTTAAAGAGATGCAATCATGCCAATTTCAGGGGAATAGCGAGTAGAGTATAGCGCAAATTAACGTTGGAATTTACCGCAAGATGACAGACAATCCCTTCTTATAGTTTTTTTAGGAGACCTGCGTCGATTGAAAGAACAGAGTTAAGCCGATCATCGACACGGCAGAACCTAATCAAAGTGTTAAAAAACGCGGCCAATGAAAGCCAGAGGAAGCTACGACTTCATGCTGCTATTTGGCAAATACGCGTCGCTAGCACAGATGGTTTAGCCTAGAGCAACCGCTCTAGGCTAGAGTACAGCCGCTCACCAGCAGTAAAAAATTCGAATGGCTAAATAGAACCTTTAGTAAATTTGTGTCCATGAAGCAGCAGCGGCCGAGCGCCCATTATTATACAATGTAATTTCGTCACGATCGTATTCGGCCCCTTGGCTTCGTTGCCACCGTCTCGAGTCTCTGGGTGGTGGGTATTTTTATGTGGCCCACCCGCAGAAGTGGACATGCCGCTCTTGCCGGACAAAGCAGCAGACGCTTGTTGAAGCGTTGGAGACTTTACTCGTGCTTTCCACTGCCGGAACGCCACGATGTAGATGTATGAGGTTATGTCGACCGGAAAACGTTTCTGAGGTATACGGGTTTAACGAGTCTGTGTTTAGGATGTCCCATCGATGACCGTACCTGCGTTTAGTCTGTTTCCTAGGCGCCAGCATTTTTAACGCGTAATAGTTACGCTATACTCTAGGGTGACATGTATGTGGTATGCCGAATGGTGTACTCTCGACCTTAGGCTTCAGTCTTTGCCGATGGATAAATGTTAATCACCATTTAAGCACATTGGCTCTATTATCTCGGCATTTGATTCACCTCGAAGGTATGCCGTAGGCGTAGTTACGTCGAGTAAACAAAACATTTCATCGATCTTTCGTGGCGTATTAACGTTAAGACCGGAGACATTAGAATAGAAATCAGGCAGTAGCAGGCACTGCTAGTTGTACCATTTTTGAAGGTACACGGAATTTTTTAGAGTGTGGAAAGCATTGTATGTCTAGTGATGATTTAATAACTGACTTGAAGTTGAGTACATGCGGAAGAGCTGAAGACCCATGTTTGCGGAAAATCGACAATTGCGCACATTTAAAATATCTTAATTATTAAGTAAATACAAACAAAAGCGGGAAAATAGTTGCATAAACGCAATTACGCCAGCATTTATAATAACCGTACGAATGAAATGTGAAGAGGTAAAACAATTAAGAAATTTGTTTCTAAGAAATTAATTTGGCTATCATGCTGTTCATCTGAAACCACAACGATACATACGAGGTTTTGTTCAGCGAGTAGCGCCGTACAGCAAGTTCGTGGTCGGCAAACCCCTTTTTGACGTCTCATCGAAAATGAAAGACGATAGGACATTGTTACCTGTTCAGACTGATTCAGAAATGATCTGATTCAGAAACTGGTTCAGAAATTCCCCCAAGATCGACCAATAACATTACAATGAAGCCGGATAAAAACTATTTACCACCACGTGGTTAAATCAGGTTGACGAGGACATTCAGGATTGCCAGTGTAAATGAGCTAGAATAGTCTCCCTTATTTACACCATAAAGAGGAGGCTAGATAAGGTGACTGAGTTACAACTGGTATCAACTGTATGAAAAATAGCGTGTAATTAATTAATTATCCAGTTCTGTATTGACGGGGTAACCTGATGGCCCGTTTTAATGGATCCACGTTGCCATACATCTAACAATTGTTCTCACGGGAGCCAGAGAATTGTTGTAGCAAATTCCCTGAGCAAAGTGTCTGAACTTTCTTCCTTGTCCGCAATATTCCATCGTATGCGAGCATGTATTTGTTCTTCATACGGCTCTGACAAATGACCAAGGAGCCGTCGTTGAGCCTCAGGGGCCAGTACAAAAAAATGTGTATATCCAGACTGTCCATAGAAGAAAACGCGAGGAATTCAGCGCCTACGAGAATAACGCCTGCCTAAAAAGTTGCACTATAGCGTAAGTGAAGTCATGATTGGCAGTGCCTTGGTACGCGGGTGTCTCGTGCATAGCCTTACATGGAGAGTATAATGCTATTTCTCGTATAATAACAGTTTCCTTGACATGAAGGGCCACCTCCTTACGGCACTCCATAAGGAGAGTGGAAGGCTGGTTGAGTACATTGTCGAATGCATTACGAGCAGTTGTAAGTCGAGCTGCAAGTCGGACTTGAAAACGCTGAACAAGAAACTGGCAACAATTACACCATACACAAGCTAGATACGTCTGTCTTAAACTCTTTTTAGAAGCACCATTGTAGTCGAAGAAAACACAGCAACTGTTATTGCAGCAATTGATCCTTGAACAGTAAAATGATGCTGCGCCGAATCACAATAAGTATACCGTAATAAGAGGCCTGAGATATACGATGTCATGTGTTCTTCAGAAAACCCTGTAGGCAATAGAACGAAGGACGCAATTTTCTGCGTTTATGTTAACCTTTTTCTACTGGGGCGAACATGCGAATTCTTTCAACGATTCCAATCCAACGCTATCATTAAAAAATTTCTGAAGACTGAAATTTAATGGCTCAGCAATAAACAGAGTAGACGTTGCACACCGGATACGGAAATGGCCTTATATGTGCTGCTACTTTTTAGCTCTACATTTACCAGTAGCCTTACGATAGGGCCCCCTGTTCGAATTGTACTGGGGTGTTGCGGGGGTCTCTCGGGGTGTTGTGAGGTCTGCAGAGCTTAAGCATTTGACAAATGTTGGGAATTTGCAGAACAAGACGCCTGGAAGTTGAGCTTGGACTCTGCTATAGGTTTATGTTTCTTCGACTATACGAAGATATCGTTGGGTCTAACCAACCACTGAGTGTCCCATGTTTCATTCGGCAGCATAATCAAGAGTATCTTTTGCTTGGCATGTTACATCCAGGTGAAACGTATTTTTGTCAATCACGAAACGACTGCAAGTTATACGGAACGGCTGCGTTACCCAAAGATGCTGCATTGGTTGATTCGCCTAGCTGAGACGCCGATGAGCCTCCGTTAATCAGGTCTGGTTTCCTGATGAGGAGACCCACAACAGAACCTGCACTTAGAGTGCCTAGTGAAAAAATAATACGAAGAACGATCATATAGTTCATAAGACATTGATTAATTTGACGTAGTTTTTCAGCCAACTAACTGACGCTTGTTATGCTACTGATTAATTTTTGGCCTTGACCAGGAAATCACAACCCATAACGATAACGGTAAGACTCGCCTGGTATACCTATATAGCTATATCGGACAGTACAACCCAGCAAACGAGACGTTTATTTTGAGGAGTGACCAATCGTTAGGGTAGTTCGTACGGTTTGTCGGCGTAGTGACTCTCAACTGGTAGACGCTCCTGCATTGTAGAGCTCGGTGGCTTGGCGCATTCGCGTGCGCTTTGCGACCGGAGGAGACACGTAGCTGCGCGGGTTCGATCCCCGCCGTTGCACATTTACATTTATATGGGGTCCGTCTTACGAAGTAATGCAAAAAATGCTACCGTGGGCGTTAAATGTTGGCTAATGGTCAGCCCTAAAAATATGTATGTCTCTGCATTAGTCCGTTCAGGGTTTTGCAAGTGGACATCTCCGGATCATCGGTTAACATCCATTGTATGAGCAGAACTTAATTGTTTCGCCACAGCGGCCCCGCGTCCGCTTCCAAGGCAGTGCCAAAATGTGGGCCTGTTCCACCGGCTGCAAGTATATCGGCGTTTCCGCGCGGTATTTCCGACTCTTCCACCGCACTCGACTTTCTGTCGGCCGTCGGAGTTTGCGTGACAGTGAGGCCTAGGGTAAGGCCCAGACGTTGGGTGGTGAACAGGTCAGATCGACGAGAAAAATACTTGCAGGATCCGTTCTCGAGAATAGCTTCACGCCACAACGCGTGTTGGCTAGGTTAGCTGTCACGTTTATTTGGCATGTTGCTAGTTAAGTTTGTCTGCGGATGAGGGCGATCAGATAACGGCAAAACGGGTCTTTTCGAAATGTCAGATGCAAACGTTGATCGGTGAAATTTCAAGACAAGATATCGACCATAGCTCTGTGGCTGTCGAGTTTGTCGTGTTATTCTGTGATCTTGGAATTGCCTGCCCCGAACAGGCTCTGTCGTATTTTTTTTGACATCGAACACTGGCAGAAAATTAAATGTTTGTAAACGCTAGAGCAATTTCGTAACTTTTCTGGGAGCTCTCAACAGCCGAAGCTGACATTCCCACGCGTTTTACAGAGACGACAACGGTCTCCAAAGTCCGTTGCGCATAAATGGTAAAAAATAATCACCAGGCCAAATGTAGGACGTCGATTAGCCAACAAAAAATCTTTCAGGGCCAGAGCTAGGGATGCGCTCGTGGTTAGCGCGCGCGATAGCAGCAGCATACAAATAATAACCGATACCTATATTAATACTATGCAGAAGCGTCATTATCATAAGTTTCTTAGCCGATTGGGACGAGATGAAAGTACCGTGCAGCTGAGTTTAAAATTTTTGAACTAACTGTTCGGAAATTGCATCGAGGTTAATTGAAAACAAAAAAAAACGTCAGATAAGAAGTTTCCACGCGTTATTTCGCCTATTGAGCAAAATTTTCTGTATGAGCAGAAACATTATGGAAATGAGAGCGAAGCCATACAGCTCACCTGGAGTTTATAGAGACTGGACGAGAAAAATATATATATTCACCATGACTAAGACAGGTAAAATCTAGTTCTGTGGTTCACTTAAAAGGTTAGATTCAAAGATCTTAAAATGAAGCGGCATATACATCAAACCATATTTCTGTAACTTGTTAATTTTCTGGAAACACACAATATCGAAGTACATACTTTTTGCTATTGTCTAGTCACCCGAATAGCTGCAATAGTATACTTGTGCGATAAATGTGCACTTCTGAGCATTTATCTTGTGTTCGTAATAATGGCAATATATAAATTAGTATTGATACATAGATGGCTGAGTATTATATTACAGAAATTATTGAAACTAATCGTAATATATTAGGGTGGTAGTGTGTTTAACGATTTTAAAGTGGGCAGGATATAGTGGATTAGGTATAACTTTTTAAAATATGGTGAAATAAGTAGATGTTTTGAGAATGTCAGGTTAAATCGAGAGGGCGTGTACTCTTTTATTGTAGTGCGGTAGACAGATCTTGGCCAACTCCCGAAGAAGTGAGCCCCGAGCAGTTTCGTCTTTCACCGTCATGGAGTTCACTCCAATAGCTCGGCCTACTCGTGTAGAAAATATTCTGTAAATCAGGAGTCCATGATAAGCAACACATAAAAAAAATTCGGACGCATACTGATAGGCCTGTTAGCACAGGTCAGAATCGAGTGACATTTTATATTGCATTGTATTACATATTAACCTTACTTACGCATAAAACGAAAAAACAGCTTCGGCTTTATAGGCTTCAGAGCCCTGCATTGTAGGTCTGCAGACATATTCTGGAATAAACGTTTACCAATTTTTTGTGTATGGTCGTTGCAAATTTTCTAGGGTACGTATGCGTCATGGTTGAGTCGACAGGATATACATAGAATAACCGTTATCTCAAACGACAGAGCACCGAGGTGAGGTGCGGCTTCGGACTTCCCGCTACGAGGAGATCCTTCGGCGGGCGTTTCAACGTTCGTCCAGCGAGTCCTTCCAGCGCCGCGGCGTCTCTCGGCAGTGCCAATGGGATAAGCAATTCTTCACACTCGCGGATATTTTCGCCGTCTGCAATGAGATAAAGTATAATGCTGAATTGCAAAAGCTCAATATATTGAAACCTAATTCAATCATTTCCTCCGCAGATATTGATGAACCAACAACTGTCCAGTTGCGGGATTCCAGTGATTTACAATATGGGCAAAGTGTCTAGTCGCTACGAGAGAAAAAACAATACCGCGATAATTGCAATTGTCACTTCGAGCCATTGATAGATTTCGCGGTAAAATAGAGACGGTGGTAAAACGAGGTATAGCATGGCAATCGTACATTATTCGAGCTGTGTGACTCAGACTGACAAGGACTGTTCATCTATGAATTCGATTTTAGAGGGATTTAGCCATTTATGAAATCGTTTGTTATTTGAATGCTAACCTTACGGTGCTCGCAATCGGTAACCAGTTTAAGTAAGAGAGTCCATTGTTTTATTGATTAAAAAAATGCGCCATTATAGCTTTTTCTTAGGGCGAGATTCGTCGTCTTCTAGATAGACTTATTACCTATTTTTTTAATGAAAAACGAATGCCGCGCTTTCAGTATGCACAATTGGACACTAGACGTTGTAAATACCGGTGGTTAACTCGTTCGCAGCAAAACGGGTTCAGAAACGCCATTCGCTCTCATTTAGCGGCATGCCCATCAATCGTAATCACTTGCCTTCGCCTCCCTCCAAACGCCGAAGCGGCAGCACAGCGCCGCCCTATGGCCGCAGGCTGGCGCTGTCCAGGTTGTCGCCAACTGCTGGGCTCCTTTCATACGGCCATGCGTGGACTACAACAGCGGGTACCTGCCAACAAACAGGCCTTGCTTTAGTTCGACGTGGCCATGCGTTAACGGTGCGTACGAGCAAATTCGAGAGATTCGATTGTCCTATGCCTTCCTAGTTCTTCGCTTCTGATCACGACGTCCGCACGTATGGCGGACGCTACCGACAGCAGAAAGCTCGCTGATCTACAGCTTGAGTTGCCAAACAGAAAAACGTTCGTTTCCTCGCAGATGTCTGGACTATGCACGAACATGGACTGGCAAATGAAGAATGAGACGATCTGCCTGTCGAACGATATTTGCCTGAGCAGACTAGATGTGGCACTTTGATGGAAATCTGAGAGGTGAGTTAACGATCATTCCTCTCCAGCGGTTTGAAACTGGCGCGGAACGATATTGAAGCGATGATACTGTGGAAATGAAGGAAGGGCAGATAGGGTGAGAGAGAAGAAGGTACAGGGAAGCATACCTGTAATTTGTGGACAGCCTCTGTTGGTCAGACAAGGAGACGCAAAAGCGTTCTTTCGTTTTTTCAACTTGCATTGGTGAAGTTAAAAAAATTCACCGCTTTGTCGAATTGACTTTTGTCTTAGTGTGACGTGCTCCTACGTGCCGAGAATCTTACTGCATAAATACTGTAAATTCTGGTTTATATATATATATATATATATATATATATATATATAACGCTTTACGCGGCTCCGCCTTGTTTTATCTTTCATCACGCACCTAAACGAATTAAAAAGCCGTAACTCAGTTCGTAGTGTTCACTACTTATGAAAAAACGCCCAATCAGACCCGAGACACGAATTTTCCACTCGAAACTCCACTCGTGTGAAGGGCATCCTCAAAAAGACGCCCTCGCTCCGCGCCATCAAAAAAGCCAACCCATTACATCCCTGCGGCCGAGAACACCCACCGGATTCAACCCATGACAGAGCTGATGGCTTGCCATACAGGTGGTGACCCCCCCTGCTCACTGATCATCATCGTTTGGTACAGACGATCAGCCTATCGCGAATACGTCGCCAGCGTGCCAGAACTTCCAGAAATCGACAAAGCGAACATTGCCGGAACAATGAACAGCCACGGCACAGCAGACGGAGGTGGCTGCTGTGCTGTTGCATAACAACCCCCCCGGTCTGACCTCCTCCGTACATTTCTCCTCATCGTCGCTAAGCGTTCCGCCTTATTGCGGCACTAAGTGCGAAAAATAACAAAAAACAATGAAGACCACAGCAATGCCGTTTTGCTAAATGGGTGATGACGTTACTGCATCGAACGTGTGAGTGACTGTGGTACGCCCACCGGGATAATGCTGGCTCGGTACACATCGACATCGGAGTAGGGTAAAAAAACAGAGGGACCATTTCCGATGTCGACGCGGTCTAGGGACAGGACCTGGCGTTGATGGGCATTGTAGTGATAGAGCAATGGGGTTTGTGGCTGGACCAGTTAGTCTCGTTTGCCATTAGTGGTGGACGTGATCTGTGTGGATGTTCATTGGTCGAGAGGCCGGTCTGGTACAGCTGCTTTTTTATGGGGGTTTCGAATAATGCTGATAGCACTAGCACATCATTGCAATCATTCAGTGACTAGTGTGTGGGAGGTACAAACCCACTAAAACCCCATTCTCTTCCCAACCTCTAGGTTAGGTAACTAGAAAGACATTATTTGGTCCGTTCGTCGCTGGAAGCGTACATACATGTGTGGGAGTTTCTAAAGTTGTAAATAGACATAAACACACACAGACACACACACATACATGCACGCACCCCCCAGAATAAAATAACTACAGTTAATTCTACGAAATTCTTACAAAAACCAGATTATTATAACGCTATACAAGTACCGCGCTCATCGATGGAGACAGGAGGGAAATAGTTCCTGCTTCGTAACAGAAAAATCTACTTCTACATAAGAGTAGGACACAAGTTCACCATTAGGTAGCCACAAACGTCGTATGCATGAGACCACCCGGCTGGCCAAGCAGGTACTCGGTTTGTCAATAGCTCCACTAATTTCTCCACCCTACCCATAAAACTGAGCGTCACTGAGCGCCGGCCAACCCATCCGGAGGAAAATGTACTACAGCGAAGTACCAGCGGTATTGTTGAAGCTGCCAAGAGCAGGATGGCTTATGCCAGGGTTAAGCGAGCTGTTCGCCAAGGTCCAAACTGTCACGAATGTTAGAAGATGATTGTGCCAGACGGCGAAAGGCGAAGGCCCAACGCAAACATTAACCCACCCGCCCAGATATTAATCTCCCCTTTCCCGCGCTACGCGTGTCTAAGGACGAATGTTTGCACAACGGGAATGCCCACCTTAGACGAACATAAACACAAATGCGGGAGGGGAGGGCCTTAAATACGCGTGAAGAAATATAGCGCAGGCGGATGTTCACAGTGTATAAGTTAGAAAGATCCAGTCAATTTGCTGAAAGCTGTTTGCAGAAGTCGGTTTGCAGAAACCTGCTAAAATCGCTTAACATAAGCTACATAATAAATATGTAAAACGAAGCGTGCTTTTTTATATACAGCTTGTGCATATATATATATATATATATAT
>MNPL01008432.1:7800-21312 GCA_002081605.1 Tropilaelaps mercedesae | reverse complement strand
ATATATATATATATATATATATATATATATATATATTGATGTCAAATAGAAGTATTAGTTTGTGGTAAGTCTATATTCAAATATTAGTTGTAAAGGGAACCGAATGTTGCTCGAGTGTCAAGAATGAATAGTTGTGTTAGCGCCTATAGCTATTTTATCGCTCGAGCCATATTTATATACCGCATAAATATTTGGAAATAAGAGACTCTTTTCTATTGCATCGTCGTACCCATAATTAATTACATTGAATTTCATCCTTTCAGGGAGCATTTTAGGTGTTCGCGTGAATGTTTATTGTTGTTATGCCAAGACACTATTATATTTTAAAAGAGCTTACCGCACTGTCTCTATTTTCTTTTGTCTTGGTAAATTAAACGAGCAGTTGGGGGTCGTCACTACTATTGTTACTATGTAGCAGCAGTCTGTCGCCAACATAAAGCGAAAAAAAGCGCGAATTGACACATAGACACAGCAACATTTTTTTACCTAGTCGCCGCTGCATGATACTTTTCTCATTGTTATTGAAATGGCATAACTATAATATATGTGTGTATAAGAAAGTGTACAATATGCTTGTATACCTATATACTGGACGACGGGTCAAGTGCGACGTGAAACAGAGCATAACATACAATGATGGAACAGCTTAATCTAAACGAAACGCTATGCTTGGTAGCTTTTTAGCTCTACGAACTCTTCATTGTATACCCCGTGCATGCTGTCTGATAGAGAATAAATTCATATAACACACGAATCAAGTTCCACCACGGTAAATTGACCGTGGTTTCCGTCACAAAATAAATCTTACTAGTGCAATCAATGCTACATTGTGTTTCATTACCTAGGAAATACATTATATTAAATTATATCAGTATGACATAAAGTGTGTCGAAAACATTAAAACTCTTTATCAAGACACACTACAACAAATACGTGTAACTTGGTAACAGTGTAGTCCGGCTCACTTTCGAATCGACTACACGCAGCGAGTGTCGGTTTTTCGTTTTTCCAATATGGCTGGGGTACTCTTAATTACAGTTTTGACTGTTTTGTTTGCTACTTGTCTCGTAAGTAGGAGATGTCGCCAATAAAAACTCCATTTGTTAACAAGTACGTTTCATGTTTAATTACTTTGTCTAAATCTTCACTTCGCTGAATTCAAGTTCATTTTTATTTAGATAAGGAAAGCCCTGTTACAAAACATTGTGCACATAGTTTGCGTCGTCCTTTTGGAAGTTTTCACCTAAATGTCATTCGATTTTATTATCTGAAAGATATTTAATTCTGCCGCGTATCAGCCTTAAGCAAAAACGCCCAGTAATAAATTTTGTCTAATTTGTATTGAAGCGGTCTTATGCAAATCACATATGTGTTTAGGGAGGACAACTCTACTAACTTGTACAAGCATGTGAATACAGTAAGTGCCTAATAGAATATTAAGTTGTTAACCTACGATTTCATTCCTAATGCCCCGCCCAAATTCCATAAGAATTTATTGTTGATTCTTTGCGTTCTAAGAATTTTAAACGCAATTATCATTTGATTACCTTGAAGGTTATTTGTTCAAGAATTATCTTTATGCTCCATTTGATATTAGAAGACATCTGAACATCTCAATGATCGCATTTTCGTGGTCGTGTAATATTAGTGATTGATTTAGTGAACTTTTCTTTACACTGAAACTTCACACGTCTAGTGAATTTTGTTTAAATACGCTCAAAGCAAAGCTCAAACATGTTGTTTTGAGTAGGGCTGAGATAAAACGTTGGAAGGCGTATATATGCTTAGGTGAAACCAGGCGTCTGAAGAAGTTGATATGGGGTTCTGTACATTTTGCTGTAAAATAACGTAGACGTCGGTGACGATATAAAATGCGTGATATGCACCCTAGAATCTAATTTGTATTGTATTATTTGTATATATATATTATGCTTATTTACAATTCCAAGCCATTCTACTATTCAAATTCGAGCAACAAAGGAGTCGTAAGCTTTTTTAAAAGTTCTGTCCTTATTACGAAAATCAGATTTTTTGTCGAACTAATTACCAGGAACGTCTCTTTATTAAGTGTCTATTTGTGTTTATCTTTGGGGTGCATGACGGTGCACTTGCAAATAGAGGAACACCAGATGGGCACCATCCGAACTTATTAATAGCATTGTCAGGTTTAACGTGAGTCAATTTGCTAGTTAGCCGTTTAGCCATAATGTTAAATGTTAGTCAATATTCAGAGGTTTCAGCTTGGATATAAGTTTCGAATAACCAAGGCTGTTCATTCATTTTTTTGTCTCATAAGCGGATCCTCCTGCAAATTTAGCCACTGGAGCAATCTTATTTTTCACAAAGTTTATATTTTCATTTTTAGATTATTCTATAGTAAGACTTTTGGCTTATGTGAGCCAACTGAATGGAAGAAAATTATGCACAGAAATCGGACAAGAGGTTTTTATATTCGCGCTGTTAAATTAGAAATGACTGAAAAAGTGGAAAAATATGCATGTTAACAATAAATGCTGTCTAGCATATTAATCGAATAGGTGTCGTCAAAGACACGTTAAGCGCTGTTTAGGTAACCTTCATTCTGTGAGATACCGATAAGTAACAGTCAACTGGTTCACGAGGTCATCACTCCTGTACCGGTAGCGTAAATCTATTTGGCCGGTTAGCTTGTTTGGTGGCTTTCTATACAGTACAATAACGCCATCGAGGTTGCGAAGCAATTCTTAGGGTACTTTAGTATCATTTGTCAATGTAAGTGTTAAACAGGTGAATTTCTACACGAGGCATTCACGCAGATAGGCGCTCCTGTGGAGAATCATTAAAAATCGCGCGCTTTGGTAGCCCATCATTTATCCCAATGTGTTTATACGAATTTACTTTTCGTGAATACGTATAGACACATTTGTGTCGCTGTTATTTGGATGAATGGATTTTTCGTATTCGAGGCTTAAAGGAATGTTAACCGCATCGCTTTACCGCGCTCCTCTTTCAAATAGGCAAATGGCGTCTGGGTTTTCCGCGCCAACCCCACCGATGGACATAGACAATGTCAAAGGGAAGGGGACGCTATGAGTAAAGTGTTCTAGCTTTAGTTTAGATTAATGGTTGTCATTTTGTTTTCGTTAGCCCCTCCAGTGAGACAATTTAGTCAGCACTGAAGCTTCGGTGATTTGGACGTTCTCGTCTTTTTCGCGCGCTCCCGTTAGTAACAAACCCCCCACTGTGTCGGGTTTGCCACCGAGACTAGCGTTCTTTTTCATCGTTATTCACCCATCACACGTTTACTGCTGAAGATCCTTGCTGATGGCAATGATGAGTCATGGTATCTTTGTCAATGTCAGTCGACGTCGTTATATTTTTTGCCGACGCATAGGCGTAAAGATAATTGTTGGCCTCCGACACTATTCTAGGGTTTGGCGATGGGTATTCATGGCGCACCTTCCATAAGCGGTCGTCGGTTAGGTCAGATGTAATAGTTTCGTCTGTATCGTTGCATCATGGGGATCTCCCCGCGGGTTCGACTCCTTTGTGCGTTAAGCTGAGGGTCTCACGTCTGCAGCATCAACAGCATGCCATTAGAGCCAATGAGCTTATTCCCATTTACGGCATTTGCCTTCATGAAGACTGTCGCTTGGCGAGTAAGTGCGTCCTATTCGTTAGCACCGGTGTTACCCAGCCGTTTGCAGCGAGAGATTAAACGGAAATATTTTTACAGGGTCAGATATTAGTGGACTGATGTCGCACACCGTTAGCCGTTGCGGCAACATGCGTAAGTATGAGCCAAACATTCTGGTACTCGCATTTTAACGAAAAAAGGAATAATTGAAGGTTCCGCAAAACTGGTCAAGTTCGCTCGACTTCAGAACGATGAAGTTTTGTCAAGCGGATGTGCAGGGAATCTGATCATGGTTAGCCTAAAAGTCGTTTAATCACCGGATTCCCTGAATAGAGCATTAAAAATTTTCCACTGATTTCCAACTATATCTCAGAAGAGTTTTAGGTTCGGTGGAGTGACCCAGTTGAGTGGCGTTACTGAACGTTGCTGGGTGAAGAAAAAAGTTTTCTATAGTATTTTTACGCTGCATCCTAGCTAATAAATAGGATCCAACGTCTTACTTAACAAAAAATTTTTCGGTGAAAAATTGAGATAAATAGGATAAAATTGACTGAATTCGTTTGGGGAAAGTGGTTTTCAGCTTCATGTTATTGTCTATACGTGCCATTTTTGTTGTGAGGCAAATGGTACTGAGGACTGTTGCGTGAATTGGTGACGGCTTGTAGTTATCGAAAACTGAATAAATTTAAATGACAGAGCCTTTCAATTAACACCAAGTTGTCGTTTTCCACTTCTCTGTTTTAGCTGCTTTGCCCTTCTCACAGACCACACGAAAATCGGCATCTGAAAAACACTCTTGGAAAGAATGTTGATTTAATTTGGGTGTAGTGGGCACCATGAAAGACCCGGATAGTAACAAAAACTATTTTTTTGTTTGGTAATTAGACAACGGAAAGAGGAAAGAGCATGTAGAAAACGAGAAGAAATCTTAGTCAGATTTTAATGTGTAAAAGAATCTCTGTAACCTGCTTCTACACATTAGGGACTAGCAGATATTCTGCAGTTGGTCTTCAATAGGCGGTGTCGGACACGGGCAGGTACCTGTTTATTGCAGCTGCGGCGAAAAGTAGGAGAAAGCCGGAAACCATGCATATATACATTCAAGACCAAGTCAGACTCATCTTATTCCTTAATCTTATTAACAGAGAACAAATTTAATTTCAGAAAGATCGACGTAGTGAAAAGCCCAATCACTGTTCATTCAATTTGCTCATTGCGGCATTTCTCCAAGGCACATACAAACTGTTTCAACAAGACGAGCGACAAATATAATTAAACCAGTTCACACTGCCGAACGCAACTACGCGAGAATCGCTATCCCCTAAAAAAATTCGAGCCCTGTTACGGAATTGAGTTTAAGCAGCCGCCGAAACAACACCGGAACAACAAAACTACATGTCCTTCACGTCAAGATCATGCCATTCTCGTTGCTATTATCCACCGGCGTGGCCAGTTATCATCAGGGCATTTGACGTAAGTGCGTCCATTTCTTTCACTACAGCCCTGTGTCTTACTCTGCGATGGTTCTTGGTGCACAACGGCGCATTATTATCAACGCACTGTAAGCGACACAAAGTGTCGGCATGACAGACAGCGACGGCATTGGCTAGCTGCCGCCGGGGCTTGCAAACATCAATCGGTAGACAATGGGGTGACAATCCAGCGTTACATGAAAGTAAAACACTACAGCGGGCACCTCATGGCGGTAGACGACAGATGAGAAGCTTTCCCGTTGATGCCTGCGCACAGCCGTAGAAGTTTGTAGGTGGGAGAGGAGATGGGGAGGCGGACAACAATGTTTGGGCGTTCTTACGCAGGAGGTCGGAGCCATGGACCGGACAGTCCTTTTAGCCCTGCGTTTTGTGTCAACAGAGGGACGTCATGTTTGACGCCAACCAGCCGCCATTGGGTGCTTCGACGAGCGCATGAATAGTGGATGATATTGCCAGTAACGCGCTGTGTCGGCCGCTACTAGATCAAAACGAATCAGGGTGGACAAGGCCCAGATGGCCCAAACTCTACCTCGATAAGACAAAGACCCCATAAACCGTAGGACGTCAGGGCCCGAGCAGCGGTGTGCGGCTTCCACAGGCTAGCATGGACCCTTCGCATGAGCCTTCGCGTCGGCGCTGTCATGGCACCGTACGGCTGTGACGGCCAGCCCGCTTGTGTGTTTCCTACTGAGGCAACGTTAAGCAACTATGCTGATCCCTCGCCCACGACTGCCAGCTGGAACGATCTATATAAGCTACGTTCAACGCATGCCTCGGCTCAAACGGCCACTGTATGTATATCGCTACACTGTGTTTAGCACCCGTCGTCATAAGAACATGCATGTAACGGGCAGATTTCTGGCGTTGATCGTGGTTGTGGCAGCTCTGCTGGTTAACGAGGCCAACTCGCAGACCTGCCACTTGCGAGAGCTGGACATCTGCGCGGTGTCATCGGTGGCATTCAACAAGGTCGCTACAACGGAGCACGAAATCGACCGCTACTGTAATCTGTTCGAGGACGCAAAAGAGTGCTTTTTCAACTACACCAAAAAGTGTATGACGCCACTGCATCGTGAGCTGCTCAACTTTGGTATCGAAGGCGCCAGAGAGCTGAGCTCGAAGTTCTGCAGGCGTGGCGATCGGCTCCGCAGCGACTATCTGAAACATGCACCATGCATCGCGCGAGCTATGCCCGAGGGCAAGAAGTGTCTCCAGGACGCGCGCACCGGCTTTGAGAAGATCGAAGAGGCCAAATTTCAGGATCGAATCTCGACGGCCTGCTGCACCTATATGCGTTACCAGAATTGCCTGACTAGCGCTGTGGAAGGACGCTGTGGTGAAAAGGCCGTTCAGTACGGACATATACTTGTGCGAATGGCCTCGTCGAATCTCATCGATATCATGTGTCAAGGCTACGATACTAACCCGGTTTGCAGAAAACTCCTACCGCCGCCTGGCACGAGGCCAAAAGGCAGCTCAAAGTCGGTGGTTAGCAAACTTTTCGCCGCGTACGTCGGAATCTAAATTTAGAACCGGGCCGCTCCGGTCTCGGCCCGGACAAATAGGCGGGACAAAACAGTTCGGCATTCTCATCAGAGCAAATGGAAAAAACAAACAGAATGTCCGAGTACGATTTCCTTCAGTCTACTAACTGAGCGTTTCATCTTTCCGTTTTCAGTGTCTAAGCGCTTACAGCAAGCATCGTAGCCTGCTTTATATGTGGTCGATGCTGATTTTGAGCAACAGACTGGTGACTACAAGTATTTGCATCACAGTTAGTTACCGTAGAACTAAATGTGTGAAACGGCGCCGGGTGTCGCCATTGAACGCCCGTGATTTACTGCCATTTGCATCAAGCTTGCAGTAGTTTGTAACCTCAATCGATTTTGTAGTAGCGTAGAGCTATTTTTCCTCATCTATATTTGTGCATCTCAAAGCGTAACGATGTACTGCTGGGGTAAATCATGGATATTGATAGACAATGTTGAGGCTTGTTGCGAAGCAACTATTGAATACAATGTAGAGTTCACATTTAGAATCGCAATGACAAGAAATATAGTCGGTTGGGAATTGTATGTCGCATATCTATCGTTGGATCAGAGGAAATGTATGAAATGGTAAAGTCATCGGTGAGGATATCGGTGTGGTAGACTTGACCAGTCGATAATACTGCCGGTTTAAAACCTGAAAGCTAAAACACTTATACGTGCAAGTTTACTTTGAAATGGCTCTGTCTAGGGTGTGCAGGAGCCTTCACATTGATTTATGTGGGAGTCGGCCACTTGGTAACGATAACATAACTCTCAGCCGTTGAGGTGAAATTCATTTAAAAAATGAACTAAATATGATACATCGTTGTTCAAGGCGTCTGCGCACACTGTGTCAGGAGTATCCACTGCCACCCCAACACCCCCTTGTCTAAAGTATTTGTCCGTGTCAATTTACGCTAGCCCACTCACTCAGACGTATGCAATGTAGCCATCGTTGACGCTGGAACCAAACATCTTAAACAAATAAGTCTTCGAGGATGACTTTTTTGCAGTGGCAGTAGCGACAGTCGAATAACAAGAAATCAACATGTTTTAACTTGTTGGAGTTGTGAAAAAGTACATCCGATACTTAACTTTCGAGAAAATCGTTGAGTGACTCCGTATGAATGCGGCATGCTTATTGTGTACTGGCCATTTGTCACAAAACGAATTTTGAGCCAGCAAAACAAGCGTCCTTTTCGCTCTGAAGGGTGGCAACCTTTAAATGAAAACGTAGGATGTAGCACCGTCATAGCCAAATACTATCACTCGCATAATCGTATCTTTTTGATTTCATCTTATGAGTCTGGGTCGTATTTTGCTTGCGCACCGACCATGTAGAAGACCATTTCCGGCTATTTTCACAGTTCACCAGAAGTACAACGATATGCAAAGCCACAATATCATTATACACACGTGCGTAGGTGTCATTAACACCTCGTTTCACTATGCATTCTTTATGTCCTGACGACGTGGTACGCCGACAAAAAACGCTGCAAATGTGTATCCATTTGCACCGTATGACATACGTACGAAACTGAAGAAAACTAGGAAGACAGACATAGAGATATGACAACAGCCGCCAGCAACGATTTAATCTATTTAATATATAATGAAGCATTATAATGTCGTAGGAATGTCACGACGACTACAACAACGACGCTGAATAAAAGGATTATTATTGAACACACCTAATGTGTGGTTTTGTCGAGTTTGAATTGTTCAAAAGTAACGGAAGCAATTCAAGTTGACTTCTGTAACAGCTGCTTAAATGGCCGTGATGCTTTTTCTTTTGCAAATCATAATCAGAGAAATATTCGTCTCATGGAACATACATATATATATATATATGACTGCAAGGTAGTCTAACAAAAAAAAGCACCTAAACGGCATATATCATGTGTCATATTTACATGTATTAGCCGAGATAAAGCTTTTTATATACAAAACGTTGCGTCTTTTTTAAGGAACTGTATCATGTATAAAGTATTGCGTACGATGGCGGGGTGTTTGCGCATAATGTGCATTAATATATATCCTTGAATCGATTATAGGCTAAGTACAGCCAAATGACGCTAGAAAAACTCTCCCCACATGTGTCTCTTAGTAAACGCGTTTCCGCAAGAAGATTCGTTTCCGCCAATCCGTTAAAAGGTCTAGTTTATCCGGCTGAGCTTGGGGGGAACTAACAAACCAACCCATTAGACGCTTTCTTTCGTTCTTGCATGGCTGCTCGCCTGCAACCACCTTCAATTCGCACGCATCGACACGTGATAAACGTTATCGCCAACTCAGCGGATGAGGGCTTGACGGGGTCGGTTCTCTCAAGCAGGCTTTCTTCCGGGGCTCACAGACCCGCACCCACGATCGGGAATGGGTAGCCTCACTAAGTACCGTGTGTGCATCTGTAGCCCGCTTGGAGTCCACCGTTGCGCCTGGAGTAGTCCACGAACCAGAGGAACCTAACGGTATTTCTCGCTCCTCGGCCCTCTGTGATGTACGCAGAGAGGGGGCCGAGCAAGCGAGGTGGCCAGCAAGTGAGAATACGCTACTGCGTTCTCCTTGGGGAAACCCTAACGGTCGCATCGAGAAGCCCGAACATCCATCCCGCTGACTCAAGGCAGGATTTTGGCTGCGCAGAGGCGAGCTGAATAATTGCGAGAAGCAAACAGAGCGGCAAGCAGAATGTCAATAGACACCGCATTCACGAGCAATCCGTACATGGAGACATGCTTAAGTATGTGCCGCACAGAGTAAACGTGTCTAACCAACCGCGTACATCGGCCGCGCACAATGACTGTGTTAACACAGCGCGAGTGTATCTGGGTGGCGCCACGGTGGGCCGGTCCAGTGTTACGCGATCTCCTCGTTGTCCTTGCCGCCGTTGTGCTGTGACGAGATGGCCTCAACTATGGATTTTCTCTTGGAACGGCACTCAGTGAAACGGCCCACGTATTCGTGGACGTTTGAGTTACTACAGACGCAAGAAAAGCAGCGTGACAAGAAAACGGTTCCAAATAGCGTCTCAGTATAGCCAAGCTGGTTCTAAATTACGGCGTGGCCACGGGCTGAGGTTATTTCATTAATAAATGAGGCTTACAAGTGACGGGTTGGTCCTTTACTGCGGTTGTCATCGTGGGGTGCCTGTAGTTACATTAAAGCTGCTATCCTGTCACACTGCGCAAGTGAGAGACTAAATGAAAATAGACGGCCTGTCGTGAGCGCTGATCGACAGAAAAAAGAGAAATACACAATTGTGCAAGTTTCACAAGCGAATTTCTTTCAAACACACATTTTCAAAGTCGCCAAGAACGTGAATAATCTCGGGATCGAGATTTTTATGAGGAAGTTTTCATTAATTTCGAAGAGCCTTTTTTCCACAGCAGTATCTATGCTTCGAGTCATCTAGTGACGATCTGAATTCCGTTACACAACGTTACCGTAGTATTCTTCTGATGTTACAGTATCACTACTTCCCTGCGAAAGTTCATCGGTCTAACCACGGAGGTAGCAGCCTTCCCCTGTGTCGAACGGGCGGTGGGGAAGGCAACATTGATGGCCGGGGTCAGTGGCGCATTTCCCACGATCATTACCCCCAGACCCCCGACCAGTTTCCCGGTTTCTGGCTCCGCCACTCGCCCCACAAACCCGACTGGGCGTTACCATTTGCCCTCGACTGCCGCTCCTCCTTGTGGCCGGTGGCTGACACGGCATTACCCCCCCACACCCCTCTCCACTGCCTTCTGCACCTCAGGCTTACCAACGTTTACCCTTCCTTTACCGAGGTGCAGCCCAAGGCTAGGCTGGCGCCGGGACAGGGCTAACAGAATGATGCCATCAGCATAACCCACTACCAGCCTGCAAACACACATGCTCAGAGAGAGAAAGCGATAGAGAGAGGTAGAGATAGATAGAGAAACACACGCCTTTCTCACACATAGACGGCCAAGTTCTTGCTACCACTACTCCTGAGGCTGAGAGGCCGAGCAGCGGCGTGGTCTGCCGCGTCAGCGAATCGACTAGCTCGCTACCTTTCAGCTGGTCGGCCTTACAACTTTAGCCCCCTTTGTGGAAGGAACAGTGCGAGCCGAAAGAAGTCCTCTCGGCTCTCCTTAGCTCCCCTTCTCCTTGCAGCAGCCTGTCTTTCCACGACTTCTGGGGTTCTGCGCCGTATCCACGCCCTGCCTTACATGCCCGGCCAGCTGGGAGCTGCCTTATACTCCGGTAGCTCTGGCTAGGGCGCCGATGACCGGAGCTGCTGGGGCGGTCTGACGGCCTGAAGCTACGAACCAGCGTTCGGCCTTCGTGGTTCCCGGTCTGCGAGCGCAAACGATGCCGCGCAGGCCACGCGAGCGCGTGCGGTACTTCAACAGCAGCCGAAAGTGCGCGAGCCAACGCTTGGGGTCGCATCGTCCCCCGGACCACGTTAGATAGAGGTAGGGGAGAACGCAGTCACGGCATCTCCACATCATCACCACAACAGACCAACCGGTCCAGCGGCCTCGGGGCAATTTTGTTATTGCGGTCTAAGCCATAACGTTTGCAGTAGCAACGACTATCCACTGAAACGGGAAAATGTCGACAAGTGTGTGTGTGTACGCTTTCTCTTGGCTCCACAGCATGGAAATGGTGATAGCTGGGAAAAGGGTTTATGAAGCTGTATTATGGAAAAGAAGGAAGTTTACGGGGCAGCGCAGCTTTTAGGGGGCGAACTGCAGCTAGGAATGTAGTGGGAATGTCGAGTCTGCCTTCACAATGGAAATTTCACGTGAAGAGTTGTACTCGCTGGACACTCTCCGGACCTGGCGTCTTGACCACATTGGTAGACCTCACCTAAATCGATGTGTCTAGTCGTTAGGGTGTTAGGGCGTCTAGTCAGAAGGTTCAACTAACGAAATCGTCGTCGCAATTGTTTTCTACTCGTAGGAGACTGAATCGATATGCGGACCGCTTCATTAAGCGGCAGGGTTGTTCTCTCTGAATATGTTCGATAGGAAACACGACATTATCGTAGCTCACCGCGTAGATCTTCCAGCATTTTGCTAGGCATCTGATATTCGAGTGCTCGACTGCAAAAGAGGCAAATGAGGATGAATCAGTCATGTACGTACTGATGAATTACCTGAGCCTAACTCGGACTCTGTTCTAAATCGACCCTCTTCTTCTATGATTTGTAGCAACTATGGACACAACAATAACACAGCGTTCAGATCACAGATAGCCTAGTACTCGCTTGGCATCACTCTATAGATTACACCATTGAGTAGCTGCGTATTTATTTCTAGAACGACAAACATAAATATTAAATTGGACATGTGAATGCTCTGATAAGAAGTGCCCTTGTTGCTGGCTGGGGTTCTTCGCCAGCAAAAGAATATTCCTAGCAAACACCAGCCACGATTATACACTTGTGCACTGCGACGGCTACGTACGTCTCGTTCCATTTTCTCGCGCAATATCGTAACCTTCATTTTGCCAGTCCCTCGTATATCTTCACCTACAAAGCAGTGGAGGCCATATTGTTTGTTTGTAGCAGCATTCACATTACGTGGATCCAACGATCTGTCACTCAAGCATGGTCTGTCGCGACATGTTTGCGTCCAATGCTTCGTGCATCGTGGACGACGTGACACACACGTGATGTTCCCGAGGTGCCAAGGGTGCGACGTCGAGAGCAGTCGCCTTAAGGACAAAGGACAGCAACGAAGAGGATTCGACAGACTTCCGCTATAAAGACAGCCAAGATGCCGTCAAAGCGATGACGACGTGCTTTCTCATGCTTCCGCGACGTCGCCGGTGAGCGCTAGTCGGTCTCATTGTACGTCTAAGCCCGATCGATCCTTGAGGGTCCAAGCCAAGACCAGATCCACAGAGCGTAGCAAAACAACCGGGTGGGGCACTTTTTTTTTAGATGGATGACGTAATCGATGTTGCTGCTGGTTCACGCGAGGTGGTCGAGCTTAGCCTCATAAGGGTTACTAACTACCGTCACCCGTAGCGGAACGGGCGGTCCTGGGGGTGGGAAAACGGGATAAAGAAGGCTTAGCGGGTTGGCATGACCGTCGAGCCAAGAGGGACGGCCCGCAGGTTTAGCTGCGCGAGCTCGAGCTTCGGGTGCGGCCGGTGTTAGAGACGGTGGTGACGTCGCACCCCCAGAACCGAGTGTGTCTGAGCCATACACTACGCGTCTCGAGCAAGGGTGTTTGCCGCTACTCATCTAGCTAGCTAGCATCGTATGGCCTCTCGATCATGTACCTCGCACCCCATCGATGCAGTGAGCTGACCACATCTGGCCACGTTCTCAGCGGTGCGCCGTTCGGATAGCGTTCAGCTCCTCTTTGGCTCAACTACCTCAGGATTCCTTCTCGGCCCGACTCCGACCTGACCCGATCGCCTGCAGTGCCGCTCTACGGATTTGCTTCGACGCGGCATCTCAAATTTCACCGCTTCTTTTAGGGGTCCAATCCGCACAGCAGTTATGATTACCAAAATCTTGCCCCATCATCCATAAGACGGTTTCATGTCGGGTCATCATCGTGCGACGCCGCCATCGATGCTCACCATATTTACCACCTCTTTCCGATTGTCTGCTACGTTGGACAATACCGTCCGTTTCAACCGCGCGGATTAGAACGGGTAGACTAAACTGTCCAAAGAGAGGTCATTATACCTTCATAAGCAGTGGGGCGTTTACACACAAAAACTGAAACGATTTGTGTTCGAGAATAGCCTACTAACACGTCTTGGTCGACGCATGCCTGTATGAGAGCGTTATTCCTCTCGAGAGAGCTTTAGCGGAACGATGACACAAATAAAGTGTAAATCACAGTCAAATAATGAGAGCAATCGTGTAAATTAAACAATATCAAATCAT
>MNPL01008418.1:0-14461 GCA_002081605.1 Tropilaelaps mercedesae | reverse complement strand
ATTCAAGTTTCGTGGAAGTACATACGACCTTTGTTACGCGTGCTGTGCATCTGAATGTCAGATAGCGCCGCTCACAGCTTGAGCCGCCAATGGTCAGATCTGTTTGTAGCCATTGCATTGTGTCATTCTATGTATCGGAACAATGTGTGCCCTCGCTGTCCAGACTCAGTTGGATCATGAGCACGCCAGATCCTCAGGCGGCAACATCTGATCATGGTAGCTCCAGTTGTCTAGGGATCAAGTGAACACCGCATGGCCGTTTAAACTGTGCAACTTTTGTTAATCGACCATAAATAGTTGGTTGTCTCTGGGGGCCGACTTCGCGAGGACTTCGGTAGACTATTCTATCGTTCGCCCCCAAGCTAGCGCTCGGTAAACACGTCGTAACGATGAGTAACCGATGTTTGCAGTTATCTCTCAAGTCCAGTAGGTATTAGGTGGTGGACTTCGTTATGCCAGCAAATTATCCAAGTGACCTTCACCGAGAGTTCTGAAATTCGATTTTCTACGCCGTCCTCATGCCAGTGTCAACCGCTAGGACGGCAGACTTACGCCTCGGCGAGGCCAAACGCAGACGATATCGACGAATGTGTTTCTTCGCGCCTTCCGGCGGTCTTTCTCCATGGCGAGTCCTGCTACGGGCGGTGGGATATAGCAGCCAAAACAGGACGCCCTGAGCCTCTTCACGTGATCGTGGCAAGTTGGTCCCACTATTCATCTTTACTTGCCGACGTTGACGTTATAGGCGGTTTCTATACGGCCCGGTAGATCAAACAATTCGCGTCAGCCGTATCGCAGCGAAGTGGGTCGTAGGGAAACCGTAAGAAGATATCGGGCGAAATCCTCTAGCCTCTCGCTGAGTTGCTGTAGAATGGAAAGTTGTGGTCGAAGGCGACCGCACCTGGGCAATTAGGAGAGGATGCATGAAAAGTAAAGTTACAGCGTTAGTTGTAGTTTTTCCAGAATACGACGGTAATGCATGTTGTGGTTTGTTATTATTATTATAGTCACGTATTGTTGTTCGACCGTAAATGCATGTTATTTATGTGACTTCGGATCTTGAGACCGTCTTCTTAGGCGTTGCAGGTCAAACCTGTTGAATTTTAATGTAAATTGAAACCAGTTAATTTTAGGGATATAAACCGCACCAAACAAAAGCACGTTTAATTCGGAAATTCGTTTGATAGAGTTACCCGCACACTGGCTTCTGCAATTCTTGCGGAGGAGCTCGTGACTACGCTCGGCTTACGGTTAAAACGTCGAGGACGTTAAAATTGACTGGCTCTAGGCCTCAAGGCCAGACACGCTTTCATATTAGTTTGCACACCCTCACAAAAGACGAAATACGCGAAGAACATGTGTTATTAACGGCCTGCTCTAGATAGCATTGTAACCAATAGTTCAAGCCTGAGAATCGAAATTTATAATACGTACCATTATATAATATATGGTCGCCGTCAGACAGCCGGTGCGAGCTTCGTGAATCGAAGTGTTGTCCACATATGCGGCTAAATCTTTCGTTATGGTTGTACGCTTTCCTGGTTGAATTTCACTGTAAAGTAACGGGCACAAAAACAAACACGTTAAGTTTGTCAGTTCACTCAATGTTGTGCCGCGAAAAGCGGGAATTGCGCTGGAGTCTCGATATATTAAGCGTGCTATTAGCCTTCGTAGTGTATTGGGATAGCCCTGCTGTCAAACGATACATTTCATCCCTGCCGTCTGACATTGTGCCATTCGAGTAATTTGGCAGGCGTTTGATAAAGTGTTCTGGTTCCGCGCTTTGCTGAGTTTTTCCTGATCATTCTTCATGATGTACTGTTAAAGACATTTCTTAACGTACCGGGCCCCGTTCCCCGCAGGTAGCATAACTAGGCTAGGTTTTTTCTAAAATCTTAGAATCCTTCCGGCCCGTATTATTCCTGTGGTAATTTTGCAAACGTCCGGCGGAACTGTATGACAAACGCTTTCACTGCTTCCGTCAAACTTCCGTAAAAATGCTGCCGAGTTTTGAGACTTTACCTACTTCAATCGGTAGCTTGTAGCACCTGTGGACTCGTTGACTTCTGAGATTTGTTCCGCGTTTTAACTAATTCACTGTTCCATGGAAGCTGCCACAAAATATTGCGGTGCGGAGAGTTGTTGTTTAGCTGCTCTTCTAGCCTAGGAAGAAGTATGCTCTTTTTCTAATCTTTTTTCGTATTCATCTATCGGGTTTGCCCAAGGATTCTCAACTGTGTACAGAACAGGCTTCCAGGACTTGCTTTCCCTGTTTGCAATTTTCTTTCCTACCATGCTGTTGATCAAAGAAGGTTTAGCTATATTTAGCCTGTCCAGCCTCCACCGAACTGCGCAAAGTGCGCGATCGGCGCAGGCTACCACGGCGCTGACTAACCTTCGCTGTAATACTGTAATGCCGTCAAAGCCCGTCTCTCTTCAGCTTAAGCATTGAGCAGGTCCGCTAGGAGAACAAGATAGACTAGACGTCGTCGTCTCTGTATGAATGTTCTGAGAATCCAGGTCAACCGGGGATTCCTGTTGAAGTAGTACAATTGGGAGATGAAATTGTTGATTTCCGGACAATGCAGAATGGACTTATGCAAAAACAATAGCTTTTTCACCGAAAGCGTACACAAAAGGCTCATGAGATAATAAAAATTTGATGGGTGCCCAGGTGAACGTTTGAAACTACGGGCGAAACAAGCGCACACTGAAATTTAACTTAAATCGCGAGCAGATCTGTACTTTTTGAAGAATAAAATCACTCCAGTGATAGACAACTGTTACAAATTGTGAATAATAATAATAATAAAAGCAAAAATAAGCATTTCACGAACACTTGAGTAGCATCGTCCCTTTATTACACGTCCTGGTTTTCATTTTATGATGTTGATCTTCTAGAAGCTCTAGAAGATCAGCATTCCGGTCGAAAGGCCACCAGTAAAACTTTGCTGCTTCTGTCTAAAACGCTGTCATCGGTACACATTACTTGACCGTGGGTTCACCATAGCTCAGAGATACACAACTGGAGTCACCGAGCATACAACTCTTTCACGTTATGTTCGCGTCAGCTTGATACAGACCCACTTAGGTTGGCCAATGAACGGCAAAAGTCAAAATGACGACGAGTGGAAAACCTATTTCTATCATAACCCTGACAGAACACGACTTTGTCTTTCTGTATCGTTTGGATCGAAACGATCATTGCTGGCTGCAGGATCTATAAAACGTTATCCACGAATAAATGCTTCTGCACAGCACAAATTAGAGCACTTGGATAACGACAGCAGATCGCAGGTCATTTTGCTACCCTGCACTCTGCAAAGAGTAATTAAAAAAGATTTAAAAAAGCATTTGAAAATATTGGAAAATAATTATTGCAAAACGCTTGAAAAGTATCTACGAACGTATTTCATCCTGAAAAAGTCATTGAAATGTCACAGCCTCGACAGTCGAATAACCTCTTTACATTTGACCCTAAACGAAGCTCGTATAAATATCGGTCTACTCCACTCACGTCAATTGCCACCATGACGAATTTATTCGGTACCAGATTACGGTTAGGACCTGTCAAATCACTGAATCTTTCACTTACCACATAACGAATCCGCGCGCTCCGGCCATATCCACTGTAAAACGAAGGCAAACAGTAATACGCTAGTCAGAATCGAGTCCTGGACCGGCTGGCACTCTGGAACACCAGCGCCTGTGCAGAATTGCCAAAAGTGACTTCAACTAATCGGCAAACATTTAAACAAGAGATGATCACAGAAACAAACACCCTCCCTGACCGCATACACAAAGTCTGCGTTCACCACGGGTGCTAGAACATTCGTTTTGTACAAACAACGATAGAGGGGCCTCCGTTCAGCAACTGGGGACTGCCGGAAGGTTCTCGTGGCAAAGGACCCTTTTACAGGCCTTCTATACGCAGTTCACTGTGGCCTAACTCGTAGGGGTAGCGTGTTTAGTCATCAATACCCCCTTGTGCACAATGCCGAAGTACCAAAGGCCAGCCGACGACGCGTCTTCATCGATCTTGCGCAGAGAAGCTCTCTTGCTGCGACAGCCTAGACGTTTTCGTCTTTCTCGTAGAAGTTCTAAGAGAACAGACACTTTTGGTTGGTCAATAGTTCCTGTAGACGAAGCAGAACAAATGAGAGACGAAATAGTTGGTATCCGGGCACTATAACAGATATGAACGTCAACGCCGTAACTTTGTCATCAAAGGCGCATAAAATGCCTCTGAGCTAATGGAGGACTGGTAGAGGCGAGCATGAGTCGAAGCGTGTGTATGTATATGTGAGACAGACGTGCGGTGATCCTGAAATTGTATCTTCATTACGAGTGGACAATGCCAGTAAACGCGCACCAGTATTTATTGCACCGAACCGACAGTCTTCTTTGAGGAATGAACCACTCCAGCCAACGACGATTAGTATTAATTCCGAAAAAATATGTAATAATAACCGTGTTCTACTAACGCTCTGTACCTGAAATACTTCACCTTGGTTTCCTACGATACGTCCTATTTATCTGTTTGCACACTTGGGACGTTTTCAAAGAGTATCGCTGCCATGAAAGGGGATGGGAGCTTTTCACGCTCCCGTTTTCAAACGAATCTTGAACGCCATTTCTTTGGGTCTTTGTCTGTCGTTGCCTGTCTGGTTTTTGCCTTGCCCTACCGTAGCCTACAACTACGCAAACACACGACACGACACATTAGTAAATCTCTTTGGCGTTTTACGTCGCCTGATTACGAATGCGAGACAGCGACGTGATATCACGTCTAAGCCCTTAAGATAGGCAATCTTGTCAAAACATTTAGAAAGGAACGATTAACTACTACGTCTGGCGCCGTCAGCCTCCCGAATATCCACTGGGCTGCCGCCGTGATACAATACATAATATTATATGAAATAGGATATAATATTATGTAAATATAATATTATATTGCCGTTATGCATTGTAATAATATAATATTATGTTATATAATAATATACTATTATATTTCTGTGATGTATTCCCTATTCGTCAATGGTTCGCGTACGCTGGCAGACAGGGCCCTGCATATCGTTAACGGGCTAGCGTAATTCTCCAGTCGACATAATGTTAACGACGGATACTTGTACTATCGACGCTCTAGATATCTTGCGTCCACCAAATAGAGGTTGTCTATGGGGCTATCGCCCTTCACTGTCTGCATGAAATAGCAGCGGAAGAAGTTGGCTTTGGGAGCTGAATTTCGGTGCATATAACCACGAATCGGCTCACGTCGGTCTGTCGCTATCGGTCGGGATTCTTCAGAGATCTCGCAAGCGCCGATGAGGTACGTATCTGCTGTACGGGTCAAAGCACCGGTTCAAAATGACATTTACGTGCCCTAAACCTGGAAAGGGGGCCGGCACGCCGAAAAGGGCTTTCTGTTGTCCCTTCCCGTCACGTCGTCATGCAGAGGAAGCGCACGCAAAACGTGACCTATTTGGTTAAATAGATGAGTATCTGAGTTGAATTGAGCCACAGGACTCCGAGGACATGTACAGACAACGAAGCCGGTCCTTAACCTTAGCCAGACTTGAAGTCAAGTTCGGACGCTGGTCTGAAGTGATATTAAATCAGTTGTAAACCATGGTCCAAGCCCTATGGTTTAAAGTTTTAGTCAATAGGAATCATACACCACAAAATTGCAAACACTATAGTCATGGTGGCCGGCGGCCGTGATGGATTTCGCCTTGAACTTTTTTAAAAATACGAAAAATTGCAGACGCTATGTAGACTCTACACACTCGAGATGGTGCCACTTGACATTCGACAACTAGAAGGACCTCGGCCGCGAATGAGGGAACGATACTGGAACGCTCGATATAGGCGAAGTTGATGTAGGCATTATGAAATTGCACGGTGACATCGTCCCAGGGGCAAAGCTGAATGCCGGTGGCACAGCTCTTCATAACTCTCGCGTGATGCTCACGAAATCCTTCTCGGGTCACCAAACGAAAAAATAAAGGGCGGAGATCATCGCAGCTTCTGTCGATAATATTGTCGAAAACGCGAAAAGCTCATGGGCAAATAGACAGAAAACGGTCATCGAAGCAGACATTGTGCCCAGCCGCGTTCACTGGCCCTCATAATAGAAAAACATGATTATTTTTCGGCCCTATACAACCGGGGACTTCCTGGCGGTTCTTGCGGCGGTAGGAACGTTTATATTCTACGCCATCCGCAGTCCACGTGTCTATACTTCATGCGTGCAAACTTTGATGTCATGTCGCAAACGCCGTTGATACCCGAAAGTGGCCACGTTCATAGGCGACTCACAATACGCGCTCGTGTCCTACGTGACGGGGTTGAGTGTACAGTGTTATCAAACATGTCCCTTGCAAGGGTTATATAGGCTCTCGTTTGTGGTCGACGTGGTGAAACAAACATCCTAAAACGACGGGCGAAAGTCAGCTCCAACGCGGAATCGACTAAACACTGAGCAGATGTAGAGTAGTACCTCGTTTGCGGCTAACTCCGTAGAGACTTCATTGCCTATTGCTCTCATTGAGACGGTCGAAGTAATAAACGGGTATGTCAGGACAAGTAGTTGAACAGAGGTACCTGGTAGACAATTATTGCTGTAAGAGTCGTTAGGCTGAGCAATTTTATTGCCCTGTTATCCTGAATAGAGATCAACCCAGATCCGGAACAACTTTCGATGTATAGTATAATGTACACCATGCCGAATCCGCTACCATCACTGGATACATATTAGTGTATATAAATATGTATGCTGAACTTTATCGACTTTAGGTTCTGTCCGTTCCTCTTTTGTTCGCAGTTGTTCCGATGGCTGACCACCTGCCGCATACAGAGGGATTAGGAAAAAGTACTTAAGAACACTGTACAGTGAAAATAATCGATTGCATTCGATTCTCACGACTAGAATATATATTACGCTTTCATCTGTTTGTGTAAACATTAAATTAACACCTCCACCATTCTCGTTTCTGTTACAACGCTTTTCTTGTCCGAGAAAATACCTATGATGTAGTTTTCTGTACTCTACACTTCTCTACACACTTCCTTCATCATTTACTCGAAAGTATCCATTATCTCTCTACGGTTTATTCTAATTATCGTGTCGATTCCAGCCTTCCGTCTCCTTTCTGGTACACATAATCCGGTGGGTCGTCCTACAATTCCCTTTGATCCTGCTGTGCTCCCACGCGAATTTCCCTTTTCCGAAGCTCGTTCTACCGTCGAAGGGATCTGCTCGTCTATTTACCATCCCGGTCAGGGTCAGCGAGCCCACAAATACGGTCCAAGTCTATCCCAACTCTCGTTGAATCATCGCCAGCGGCCGCTGCCAATCGATGTAACGTCCAACGTTTTCGGATAGTCACTGTCTAGTGGAGAATAAGCGAATCCGCCTAGGGCATTCTTCGCGTCATTTCTTCCTAGAAGCTCTGACCCGCACTTCTTACTAGCGTATCTTTTCAAGACTATCCCTGTCTCCGGAGTTTACTGGATCGAGCTGTGGTCAGATTTATGAGGCACTTCAACATATGCCACGTTTGTCTTTTTTCAAGGCACGTACCACTCAAACCGAGCGAGTCACACAAACGGAAACGAAGAAAATAGTCTTTCTCTAAAGCCTTATTGCTGTGGCCAGGTGAAAATATTGTGATCTGGTTTACACAGCTTTCGTAGTCTTACCGTATGATGCACTATTTGCCCCTCATGATCCTTCGATCTCAATTTTGAAATGAACAGGGTGTTCTGTTTGTGCCAAATATAATGAATATTTTGTAATGCCATTAAATTTAGTGCTCAACAAACTCACTCAATTTATATACCTTGAAAACTTAGAACCTTTATGGAAAATGCGCACCGAATGAAACACATATTCCAGACGTTGAATTTAATTTTAATGTTACATCAAAAATATAAAATTTCCATACGTGACATTAATTTCATAAAACTTGGGAGCCTGATATTCTTTATAATGTATAACCTACTCCGGTCGCTAATGAGTGATACAAATGGGCACTAAATATATCTATAATAATAGCAGTAAAGCTGCTTGAAGCATATACCGAACATAAACGGATTTTTGTCTTTCAACTCGGGTCCCTACGGCAGCTCTCAATCTACGAGTGCGAGGAAGAGTTCAGTAACTTTTTGCTTTATCGACTGAATCGTCAGACAGGTCTACTTCAATGCAGAACAGACCAGCTCCGATCGACGATAATAACAGACCGAGATCTGGATGCTGTACATTCTACTATTCTACTATTTTAGCTGTACGCTCCTCATATATCCTACGACAGCCGCGTGGTACCTGTAAGTTTAGAGCGACGCAGTTCGCCGCGTGCGGCACCAGAGGCGATTGGATCGTCCTAGCCACCGCCAGAAGTCGGTCGAAATTCAGACGCTCTGATCTCAACAATGGGCTCTGAAATGGCGGAACAACCAATTGGCGATTGAGAAATATGCTGGCGCATTAATAGCGATTAGCACAAAACGGTTCTTCTTTGGGTGATGAACGTTTACGTGGATCCCACACGAATGAATGGAATAAATCGCACTCTGAAGATATGGCCACACCATCATGCCAACATCCATCCCTCGACCTGGATCTTCTTCACACTTTATAGTTCTGCAGGTCGAACTCGTTGGCTGGGTGCATTTGTGCGTGTTTTACGACCGGAGGAGACACGTAGGTGCACAGGTTCGCTCTCCGCCGTTGTACATTCGTCTTTATGGGGTTGTCCATCTTACGAGGTAATGTAAAAGTGTCTGCAGAAGGGCAAAACGTGATTCATGATAGAGGGAAAGGGGGGCAACTGAAAATGGACAATGTAAGAAAAGTGATGGAGTATGACGGGAGGCCGTTCTAAATCAGATATCAACAATCTCTCCTCAGAGGGCGAAAACATTTCGCCCTCTGGTACATCCTTACTGATATAGTTTCGCCGGCTCGGCTTTCCTCAAATTGAGGTCTTCGTTGCAACGTCATGTGATGCAAGGTTAGGATATGGAAACCTGTAACGGGAAGAGCGAACGAAATGGAACAAGTCATAGACGCCGCCCTATAGTTGATAATGAAGGTATTTTCGAGTTGACTAGTGAGCCATTGCACAGATAATTACCACCCTCCGAGTCAGGTCGAGATGTTGGGGCTGGTGGCGCGTGGACTTCAGTGGCATAGGCACACCCTCGGCATGAGTCCCGCACTCCCCGGACAAGCACCTCGACGTGAAGTCAGAGTGCATCGGAGTGCTTCATCGTCGCAGAAGAATGAAATAAAAATTGAATCGTTTTATCAATAACGATGACCGGAAATCGCTCACAAACCGCTTCAACGCCGGTGTGAGATGCACAACTGTTTCGCCACATTAATTATTTATTTATACTAGATTATTAATTCTTCGTGGTTACGTCGCGTCGCTCTTCAGGCCTCTCCAAAAACAGCATCAGCCATGCAGGACCACTTGACTCACTCTCAGGCCTGCTCTGTCAAGAAGAGTCGTCTGGCTAGCGCACCCATTTCATAGAGTACGCGTCCTCGCAACGACCTGCAAACTTCGCCTGAGAAAGACGCAAACGCAGCGACATTGATAAAATGGACGCGTTTATCAGACGCATGAGACAGCTAACTCGACATTGTAGATAAAAGGTCGACGAAACGTTCACCACGATTGGCTAAGAGACAATTCTACCCTGGGATCGAGGCGAGAGTCAAGCTGTAACCAAGAAGGCGCTGACCAGGAAGGCGGCGAAAAACTCGGCAATATTCGATACGCAGCCTGATGCTAATATAGATGAATCCGTTTAGCAAAAAGAAAAAAAACGCTAGCCATGGTGAAAAAATTGCTCACACTGTTGCTCACACTGCACTCGGTTAATGGTACGAGATCTACGAAACGGCGCCTCTCAGCGACTCCTTCTGAGGCACAAACCGTCTGAAAACGATAGCCGGTGGACCTACGATCCAATAGGTCACTCGTAGTAGGCGTATGGAGGACGCATTACGAAAGCTACATCGAGCAATCATTGAAAAGCTTCGATTCTGTTTGGGCCCTCATCATCCGACCGTGACGTCCACCATGACAATGACGCTTCACACTGTGTGCGACAGCGCCATATTACACTCATGAAAAGCTTACGAAAAGCCTTGCTATAACGGATCTGTCTGGTCGCTGTCCTTTTACATGGCAAGATTTCGCGCGTTCTAGCTAAAGTTACTAGCGACTATCGACGCGTAGGAACACGCCGTCTACGTTCAGATCAGCACCTCAACAATAGCGAGTTGAGCAACAATAACTTCTCGGCCTTTAAAACCAGCGATGATCGCAGTGTGCCCCGGCACGAGGACTGGCTGGCGGTTTTTGGCGACGACGTCGTGAACGACGGACGGATGAACGCGGTTGGCGCGACTGCGACCCTGGAATATGCAGCCTGATTAACGCGCACGTCGCTCGAGCGTTCAATGGTGGTGACGTTTGCGGTGTACCAACGCGATAGAATTCGCCGGGCATGATTGTACTTGACGTCCCCAGTCGACGCTGTTGCATAGGCCGGGCTAGGTGGAAATCTTAATTAAAAAATAAAGATCATAGAGAAAAAAAGAGTGGCTTCGAAGAGGCAAACAGAATGGCGAAAGCTCAAGGTTTTATGATTAAGAAGTAACTTGGCTTAAAACTAAGCTAAGAATACGTCGGAAGGAAGCTAGTGCAAGTCGAACACCAAAAGAGTACAATCGTAAAGGCCTAAGGGTCGGGGTACTCCTGAGTTCCACTATAGCGAATTAGGAATTTTCTATGAATGCCCGGAGAGTTTTTCAAAAGCAATAGTAAACAGAAAGGACCTACTTACTCACTAGAGAAGGTCGTCATCCACTTTCTCGGGAGAGGGGCAGGACAAGCAGATGAAGGGGGCGGTTCGTGAAGGACTGGCTGGCTCCAAACGGGCTAATCTTGATGAATTCAGAAGAGGACCTAATCTTCGGTACACGAGAACAGAGAACCTCGACAGACCTTACGATAGCCGGACAGGGCATGTTTAACAGAACATAGGAGTAGAGGGTTCTTACCAAGCTCGAATCGGCAAGCGATCACAACTATGTTCGGTTCGAACCGCCCGCAAACCAAGGCCTCTTCTGCCCACGAACTCCCTCACTCACCATAATTTGAGCCACGTTTAACAAAATGGTCATTGGGGCACGCGGAGGATCTAGAAGAAGAAACCTGTGAAATGGGGAAAAACAAAAGGCAAGGTCTGGTGGACGGAGGAAAGTGTAGCTTTAATAATTAGGTGCAATGCGCGCAAGACAGGGATGAACAGGCATAAGGAAAGAGCTTTGGTGCCGGCTGAGATTCACAAAGCCATCGAACTACACAAGAAGGCCAGAGCGGATCTGCGCAAAGAGATAAGAAGCAGCAAGGAAAAGTGTTGGAAAGCTCTCCTCTACAACACAGGCTCTGGCGCTCCGTGTTTGAAACTGGGGAAACTTAAAAAAAACTTAACGTAGAGGATATATTCCTTCCGGGGTCAAATCTTAAGAGAAATGCGTGCCGACCAGCTTCCGTGAACTTCGAAATTCCAGAAGTTGCAGAAGAAGAAGTGCTCATAGCTCCTGAATGGATGGCGTCGGGTACGGCACGAGACGTGATCTGACTCTACTTAAACGTTGTCCTAAAATAGTGTCTCAGAGAAGGAAGCTTTCCTTCCTTTTGGAAAACGACAAAACTGGTTCGCACATTCAGGCCGGACGGGCCCTACAGGCCTATCGGCTTAGTTGACTTCATCACTGAATTTGCTACCAAGGTTGGATTCGGCACGACGGAGTTCTCCCTTGCGCGAAAGTCGATAGAACGATGGCCACAGAGGCTCTTGTACAAACCAGCGTACCTAATCGGATAAAGTACAACAACAGCAAGCCAATTGGCAGAATGTCGCCCACTTGGCGCGGGAAAGCGGAAACGCTATGAACCTAGAACCTTAAGATCCTGGCATGAGGAACGGAGAGGAGGATCGTGAGAAGGACTAGAAGGCCATGTCAGGAAGCTGATCTCAGAAATCCAGGCCTGGGCAAATACAAAAGGTGGTGACGCCTCTTTTGTGCAAGTCATCGCTGGATATGGAGATTTCGGTATATGTTTTGGTAAAGTAGGTAAATAAGCTACAACTCGCTATAAGCACTCCACCGATAAAGTAATGGACAGCTCGGGACACACTATATTTATATGTCAGATGTGGTCGCCAAAACATGGGCCTAAACGCAGGTCCGCCTCTCAAAGAGCTAACACGCAAAATTAAAGATGATGCTGATGTTTGAGGAAAAAATGTAGATTAGATAAATGCGATTATTCGAGAAAAAATAATTAGGGGTATAATTAAATGTTTGATAAAACTCGCTGACCGATTAATCCAGCTGACCACTATCACACGTACTGGTAGAAGTAATGGTATCCGCGATTTTTAAGTGTTGTGTTCCTCTCACGGTAAAAGTTCAGTGGAGCAGATTTGCCTTCAACGGGAGAACCGCGCCACTTGGCGAATATCCAGTTGTGAAGGCAAGTATTCATAATAAGCTTCTCCGTTGACAAAGAGGAGCTAGAAAGGTCGGTGGCGGACGAGCAAACAAGCAAAGAAAAATTGACCTCGTCTATGGAGAACGGCAGGCAAAAGCAGACAGCGTCTAAATGGAATAAATTTTGAATCACTGCTTGCCAACGTTAGGACGGCAACGAAGTGCTCAGGAGGAAGCTCAGTGTTGCGTCAGATAAAGAACACTTATAAGTTAAAGTTTATTAGCGTTCGTTCGGCTTGTTTAAATCGCAATGGATTGGACACAGCTTGTAGGCTTTCAACATCTAGCTGTGGAGCTTCATTAACGTTCGAATGTTTGGAATATATATAATTCCTATATTTACATACATTGCAAGTATCTGGACAAATATATATATATATATGGTCAAGCTGATCTTACTGTCTAAAAATTTTTTACACACAACTTTTATTTCGAAAGACCATTTATATTTAAAGCTTTTTTCGCAGTTCGACGCGAATGGCGACAGCGTAGTTGAACGTCTCGTGGTTGAATTGCAATCGAGACGTAAATAGCTGACCCCAGGGGAAATCTCATCTCGTTCACGAATAGTTTGTTTGTGCCTCCTTCGAGATTTAATAGTACCACAGGCAAATTAATGGCAATATTGAGGGATCGTTGGGATTTATGACTACTTTGACAAACCTTTTATTATTATTATTATTATTATTATTATTATTATTATTATTATTATTATTATTATTATTAGTATCATCTTTTCAGTGACCAACTTTTTTTTGATAATCTCTAGAGAGCCCTGTAGGTAGATCCTAGTAGATCGATGTGACGAATTTCACATGGAAATGAACTTTAACTGCTATAGAACTAGCGCGTACCATTCGAACATTTCGTTCAATGGACCCTCTTCAACGGAGTATACAGGACAATGAACTGTTGAACACGCAAAAAGTACAACACCACTAATCACCTTTAGTAATTACTCATTGATTAGGTTCACTTTATTGTAAAAATACTCTGAGGATGTTTATTTACAAAACGATGTTTACACGATTTACATTTCACTGGTGTACATGGATGGGATGCGGTGCACGTTTCGTCATCTAAATCGTTACGGCGGACACAGCAATGAGCCTAATCTAGATACCACGGCTTCAAGACCGGCCTCAGACTCAGACCCTTGAACGTTTTTCGCGGACTAGAAGATCGTAGTACTTATCCGGCGAACTATCCTCTGGAGGATTTACCTCGCGGAATTCTGGATCGCCTTTCAACTTCTTGGTGAGGTACACAACGCGGGCAGCTAACTCTGTAATGGTTGGTAGGTTTGCGCAAGAGCAAATAAACGGCGTTATAATCAGTGCTGTATATATATATATATATATATAATGTATATATATATATATATACCACATAATCTCGAAGTCTGTTTGACTCAAAAACTTTTGTAAGTAGGCTTACCAACAAACGAGTCCCATGTGGTAAACTCGCATTTTGAGATGATCTGCTCCACGTCTAGACGTTCCGCGAGAACGGCACCACTCGAAGGCCGTTTTTCTAGGACCAAAAAAGCAAAATCGTAGGCGTGTTTCAGATCTCTGTCATCGTTGGACACTGGTCGCAACGGCAGCTGAGTTCTTTTCGGGTTCAACACCCTCTCAGAAATCTTTCACTCTGGCTATGAGAAGTTGGCACTGCACTGGTGTCATCCAGCGTACTAAAGGATTTTTTATGCGTGTTGACGCCCCACATCACCAACATGCCTTGGTTTCGGCATACACATCAGACTTACAATGTTAGCTGCAAGATTGCTCTACTGGGCTATCTTCGGTCAAATTGATGCCATCACGGTTTGCAACATTTTATTCATTACAGTTATATATATATATATATATATATATATAT
>MNPL01008417.1:0-10087 GCA_002081605.1 Tropilaelaps mercedesae | reverse complement strand
ATATATATATATATATATATATATATATACAAGCGCGTATATTATGTCACTTTTGCTCGGTATGTAACTTAATCCTGTAATTAATCTACTGCCTAAAAACAAGGTAGCCAATTAACATATAGTTTTGGTGGAATTAATCCATGAAATACTTATCCGCCAGAACGTCTACCTCGCGCTAAATGAAAGATTGTTATCGAAATAATTCAGACCTAGAGAATGATAGTCATCGATTAGTATAAGCGGCTTACCTACTTTCTTGCCACCTAAATATATTTAGAGGACGTCCAAATAGGTATTATGATGGTGGTATTCATTTTATAAGTATATACCGCAATAAAGGGCATAGGTTGCCTGTTAGATCAATATGCGTTTAACGAAAGGCTAAGATTTGTTTTTTTGATTCTAAAAGATTAAATATCACAAAGAGAAATTCACGAAATCATTCATACTTCATAATTTGTCTAGCAAATCTATTTTTGTCACGAAGAGCATCTTCGATACGAAAACTACATTATGGATATATATCCCTTCCCTGTACGAGAAGGACGCTTTTTATTGCTCGAGCTGCATCCCCCAGTGAAGCATTATGCTTTCAAATATCTTCTGCTCGGAGACCACAACTTCCTTTACTTCCCAAGTAAATGGGTTTTATGTTCGACTTCACCGATATGCCCGTTGAGTTTGTATGGATCTTACTAAGCGTGTCGTACATTCAACGGCCGCCTCGTTCACAGGATAAACATTCACAGGATATCCCGGATCTAACCACATCGCCGAATATTTGTATTGTTCGTTATGCAAGCCTTCAGAGATACCAGCAGCTTCAAGGGTTCAAGGATACCGTGCCAGGGTGCACTCCCGATCCAAATATTTTTGCTTGACGAAATCGTGTTAGTATGACCGTTACTTGCTCTGGATGTTTTCCTTTCTTTTCAGGAAAGGGGACAAACGTCTAACATGATATTCGTTTCTGGACGAGGGCGGCGTCGCTTACCATTCCCAGCGACAGCTGCCACCCATCGGCGCTTCGAGCGGACGCTTCCGTACGCGAATGCGGCGGTTCTGCTGTGTGCGCCCGTCTTAGAAGACTCGTTTTGTCAGACTGGCGCCACCGGGCCACAGTTTCTGCCGCCTCTGCCAAATGAGATGGGTGATCGGGCGAAGGAAACTGAGGTTGACAGCCCAGGGGCCCGGAGTACGACGAAAGACAAGCCGCACAATGAATGCCCAACGGCGACGAACTTGGAGAGATATTCAAAAAAATATCCTCATGTTATTTCTAATCTTCCTTTGCCTACGTGTCTCTCGCCATTCCTTACGCCTTTTTATATCCAGACAGTCATAGACGTCCGCAGTTCTCTCGGTCAAATAAATTCCTTTTCTGGCAATAGCGTACACTGCCAGTACAGTGTATTCGATGGTGATCCGGGATTTAGCATTAGTCACATGGCAACGACTATTGGAGTTGAACTGGTATGCGTACAGAAGTATCGCGTTCATCGTCGAGTAATGCGCTCATCATTAGTGGGCCTGGGGTGTGTGCTAGAAACGAGCCAGACACAGCCATTGTCCCCGCCGCACATCGGGAATTTCGTTAATTCCACATTCATCCAGCTGATTCAAGGTGTAGCGATTACGGGCCACTGTCTGTTATCGATCAGTAGAAGTCTGAAGACTTAAGTAGGGGCCGACGGGCAGGAACCGACTGCAAGGAAACACCCCGATGGCGCGCCAGTTGCCTCCCACGACAGAGCCTATCCCGGTCAGTCAGTCCGAAAGAAAGCGACTTCGACAGCCGTTCAACAAAGCAGACATTCAGTGGGCGGACTCAGCAGAAGCAGTGCCGAAGCCGTCGTCGTATCCAAGACTTCGATCCGCTGTCAATCGATCCGTCGGAACAGGACCTCATCAGGTCGCTGTCACTCTCGGTGAAAGGATTTGGGAAAGTCAATTTCGGGCCGTTTGGTTGAGTATGATTTTCTTCGATGCCGGCCGCGTTTACAAGATCACCCCGCTCCGTCTGCTGTTACCCGACAGACTCCGACGCAATCCGGGTACAGACTCGTCGAGGTCTCGAAAATCGATAGAAAATTTAGCAATGTGGTAATTGTTACCGTTAGGGAACGCAAAAAGGGATTTCGGAACAGTCCGTTCTGCAATGTTCGAAGCCCTAGGGACGCTAAGGGGCCTCTCCTGCAGATGCTTCCATTTGGACTGACGGACAAACTCAATCGGGGAATATCATTTCCTCTGTAATTGCTGACTTACGCCCGAATATCATTAAGGAGCTCGTCGGCTTTCCAAACTAAATTTTTTAGGACTTTTCGTTCGGCTTTATATCATTTTCGACATTTTACCTATGTTGTTTATTTATATGTTTGTCTATATTTATATAATCTTTTTTCTAGACAAGAGTTGACTCTGCGCGTCCCTTATTACTGCAACGTCGGTTATTCAGTTTGTGGTGCTTATCGACTGCTCGTTTCCTTTGCCCCTGCTACCGCTGCTGCTAACTTTAAAGTGGTTACAACGGATCTAAAGAACTATCGAAGTGGAAAATACTCAGTTTTCTTCGGCCGCTCCCGCACTGGCGGGAAATGCCGCCTAGACAAGCCGCGGACGTCGCTTCTCATAACAATCCGATGAACAAAGAACTCTACACACCCTGCCCTCAGGGAACCCTATTAGGACCCTATTAGCTTAACACGGATCCGCGGGATCTTCAGGTTCTGCTAGAGCAGGTCTCGTAACGTTGCTTGGTCTTGGCAGCGAGGAGCGAGCTGAATCGATGGGGGCGCATGCGTTATTCCTCTCTGCCAATGACGTGACCCCCTCGCTGACGCCAGGCCGAACCGGGTACCGGCAAGCGCGAGCGAACGGCCCGCGTCGCGACTGGCCTTTCCCTAACGTCATCCGCTTTCCTTCCGTTAGCAGGACACAATAAATCATGCGGAAAATGCGCCGCGAGGCGCCCTAGCCACATCCACCCCTTAAATAGAGAATGGTCTAAGTGGAATCTGGTGGATAGAGTTGAACGAATAAGGAGTTTGCGTTAGTTCTGCAGCCGCTTGCCGACCCCACGGAGGAACTCGCGCATGACTGGTGGGAGTAGTCGAATTGAGGAACTGAAGTCGCCGAAGGCACTGCACGTGAGCTGCGCCAAATGAAGATCGTGTCGTCCCATGCTGTGCATTTTGTCTAGCCTGTGCAAGCCTTCGGAAACTTTAATCCGACGTGGTAGGCCTGTGTGTGCGGCGAGCATATCGCTTTAATCTTCATCGAACCACCCTCCCTAGGGGCAATTCTTCGAGATTCCTTTGCTCCTATTGGACGGCTGATTGGAAGGCCTGAAAACACGGGGGCAAACAACCGATACAATTTAGCTACCGGGCAGCGGAGAACGTGATGCGTGCAAATATTGAAGTTCTCCTGCCGACGGCGGAGTTTGGTCCAATAAGAAAAGGTAATTTCGAAAACGTACGCATGCTTTCGGAAACACCCGGAAACGAAAGGCAGATCGAACTGAGTCATCTTTCTAGATGTCTCCAGCGCCGGCCGTCGACGCTGGGCATTGTTCGCCAAATTGTCTACCATGTGGAGCTTACACAGAACTAGGCGCAAGTACCGAGCACAAACTGAAAAATCAGTGTCAAACGAATGATTCCGAATACGGAGCTTCCTCACGTGCAGGGGTGCCCCTCTACTAATGGAAGTCCGGTTTTATCTTGTACTGGATTTTCGGGAATATTAAGGAGACGCTTTTCCTCTACTAAGTCGCAATGTTTGCATCTTAAATAGTAGGCCGACCACTTCACGGGTGTATAATGCCTATGAAACCTGTGAAACGGCACGCGGATTTGACTAGGTTGGCCCTGTGAGTTAGGCGTCAATCACAACAATTCTAAAAGCACTTCCCAGCTTCCCGGAACGGTGCCGGAACTACCTTTGGAAATCGCTTGATCTAATGCTTTCAGAAGCTAGTATTTCACTGTTTAATCAAAGTGCTAGATCTCTTTCTCTCTCTCTCTCTCTTTCTCTCTCGATGCTAGAACGGAGTTTTGGCGTAAGCTGGAGGTACTACGGTGGTACCTATGGCGACATCGTTTTCCGACTTTTTGCTAATGAGATCTCACGTTGTCGCCGGATGAGGTTTCTGTTTTGAATGTTAAGCACAGATGCTTCTACTACGTGAGGACTACAATCTAACTTCGGGGAGGATTTACTAATGGTTACTCGTGCTAGTGCGAGGGAATCATGGATATGTTGAGAGAGCTGGCGAATGTCTCGTTGCTCGAGGGTGTAACTCGAGTGTAACAATTGTAATGAGGAACTGTGGAAGATAGATAACCGTATCTTGCTCTAGCTCGTCGACCTGTGGCCCTGCATTGAGGGTCAACAGACCAGACAGATGAAATTCGCCTACGCTCTTTTTTGGCCGTGGGTTTTACACGTAATTATATTCACAATACGCACACACACAAACACGCACACATATATATATATATATATATATTTATTTATTTCTCTGCATAGATCGCTTTTGTCTACGCTAGCAGAATAACGTCATCCCGTGTGTCCTGTGTCGTTTGTATGGGCAGTAACAAATTAGACTTCAGATCCCAGGAGACTGTCTCGCACGGGACACGAAATGGGTTTGTTAAGATGGAAAGGCGGAGTTACACTGCAGCCTACAGTAATTACTATGCTTGGTTTTCCTGTGGACTTGTCACAATTAGAAGTCAGTCCACCTCCCCTTCTCCTCCATCCTCCCATCCCTCCTACCCAGCTCCTTCTTAGATAAGACTTAGACAGGAATTAGATGGTGAAGGATGGCGACTATCTTTTTTTTGCTTCTATCTGTGCAGCCGCGTGATGCAGCCGGAATCAAAGGCTTTGCCAAGACCCGGAAGACGTCCAACGATGCAGCCAGCGTCAACGCGATATCGGATGGTGTCGTGGCCAGGCGCCGACGATAGTGTTCATCCGACCGAGAGAGGAGACCTTGGGACGCGCCAGATCTGTCAAAGTTAAGCCAATCCGACCCTGGCGCAGACGCACGCGGACATAGATGCTAACTTGTCGTCTGATCTGGCGTTGAGTCGCATAATGCAGTCTCAGAGGATTGAGTAGCCTTGGTCGGTTCGGCGGGCCGGATAGCAGGCAGTGTCCATTGCCGAATTTCGCTTTTGGACGAGCGTGGCCTGATGAAGTCTATCCAAGGGCGCAATCGCTCCGTTGACTAATCGTAGGCAAAACAGCCTGCGTCCCCAGGCCCCGTTCGGGATCTCTCGTAGAATATGCGATGAAAGCCTGGAGGATGAATAAATCATGCCAAGTCGACAACGAGAAGTTCACTTAGAGGAAACGCAACTGGTTGGCCGTAATGACGCGCAGATAAAGTGGGGTTAATGTGTTCATACTGATGAATTCGCTTTGGATGATCGCGTATGGCTGAAACGTGTATTTTGCAGCGAATGCAGGATGAGTAATCCGTTTCACATGCCTACGCCATTTGCATGCCTTTTGTGCAAAGTTGCGCTTTCACATCTGGTGCAATGCAACGCTCTACGAAATGGTTTGCTGGTCAATGCTGTGCAAGGCTATTTAACTTGAAGTAACTCACGGTTCTTCGACGTGTACGAACTACAGCTGGAACGGGGCGGCATGGCTTGTAGCCAGACTTCGTTCGCTAAAACTAGCCGCCAGCTGGATGAGTCGAGCCATACTATTCACCCTGTAGAAGCTGAAGAATTCGACTGGAGCACTCTCGACTCGACAGCTTCGTCTTTCGAAGGCCAATCCGAAGAGGGGCGATAAGCGGCATTCATCTATTTTTTAAAGCTGACCATCAGCCAACATTTAACGTCCACGGTAGCAGTTCTTGCATTACTTCGTAAAAGGGACCCCATATAAACGTAAATGTACACCGGGGGGATCGAACCCGTGCGCCTACATGTCTCCTCCAGTCGCAAGCCGCATACGAATGCACCACGCCACCGAGCTCGACAAGCGGCATTCATCTAAAAAAACATAGATGAATGCCGTTTATCGCACTGTTGACCTAGAGAATGGAAATTTCTAACTGTATATGACCCTTGTAAAAGCTCGCGAGCTGAAAGATACTTGCAGGAAGCAGCAACTCATCGAAGTGGAGGCACAAAGCGGTCGATAGGCTGCTGAAGCGGAGGGCCCTCGATCCCGCAAATCATAGACAGTCCTATACAAAGCGAAAAGGTAAGTCTATCGATTTCCTAATAAATTCCTGTTTCGTACCCGATCGTCTCTTGACGGAAACTGGTGGCATACCCATTCCGTACGGCAGAGTGATATATATCCGTATCAACAACCATCGGACAAAAATCGAATGTTCTCTGTGGTCAGGAGTGAACATCTGCTTCAGTGGATAGAGGTCAAAATGGTGGCCAATCTTCGCAATTTGATTACACTCCATGCAACGAATTTTTGACGACATGGATGTCCGAATCCATGCACTACCCGTTAGCAGACGTTAGATTAAAAACTGCCGTTGCTGGATAACTGTGCGTCCTGGCGTCTTTTTCCGCAGCCTCCGATTGTGGAAATCCCTCAGCAATAAACTGCTTCACGGGATCAAGCGTATCCCTTTGAACGTGACTTAATTTTTTACAATGTGCGAAGCAAAGAGCGCTACCTTGACGATGCTAAAAACTACGAATTGATACGATATTGAATGTAATGTCTAATCAAGTAGTATGGGCGGCTGGTTCACTGCCCACTCGGCACGGACCAAGCGGTCGTTCCAAATAATTCACGACGATTGACAATTTCCCTAACACCCTGTAATCGTCAAATTAAACGAAAAATTTTGTCTGCTAGACTACATAGCGTCATATCGAGGCAGCGCCTTCGATTACGCTTCCTCGAGCTCGTAAAAAAGGCTACTACACTTCTCTAAGTGCTTACCGGTGGTCCATATCCCACCGTCTACCTCACTTGAGTGCGCAAAAACGGGAGAACAATGGCCAAAACTTCTGCTATACCTGGCCTTCTCTAGTCGCCGTTCTCGTGCCGATCTCGTTTCCTTTTCCGTAATCGGCACTCTGCTTGTCCTGTCATCCACAGGACAAGGAGACCTCGCCCAGCTGAGCAGTGCGAGGGATGGAGAGAGAGACATTAAGACCAACCAAGCGCGACTGTTTTCCTATGCTTCGTTCCGTGCTAGCTAATGCTGTGCCTAGCAGAGAGTCCGTTGCCCCCTCCTTAACCACTAGACCAGTCGCTTTTGCCCTTTCCCTCGACTTGCCTGCCAAGCACGCCCCCTCCGGAAGTGTACGGGAAGCGTTTTGTATGCCATGTCCTGTGGATCGTGTGTCCCGGATCGTGTTGTGCATCTCCTAGATGCTTTGCAGTGGCAAACCTCTCCGGCCCCCGCAACGGCGCCACGTCAGCAAAACACACAGAGGGCGACGTCAGCGCGAGTACGTTTTTATCTGGCGTTCTCGGGCCAGGCCTTGAACGAATTACGGCGCTTCGTCGCTTCACTCTCGTGTCCGTGTGAAGGGGCACGTACAACTCCGCACAAAGCACGGCACAGGATGGCAGCAGGAAAGATTCACACGTCGCGTTGAATCCTACCGCCCGAATGCCAGCAACTTACCTGCTTGATTTGCGCCAAGTAGCGGAATGCTTTGAATATTCTTTGACTCTAGCTAGCCACACGTTCGTCTGCAGATGCGGTGCGTTTAGATGACTTCCCCTTTCACTTTGGGCATCTTAGGCGCACAGGCCATCACAATTCGACTCACACAGCAATCACCCTTCGTTGTTGGAAGCTCGGAGGCACCGTCTCACGCTCTCAGAATCTTCAACGGTTAACCGTTGGGCATACAGATGGAGATCCCATTTGGCTTGTCCTTCGTCCATGAGATTATCAGTATGAGCGTGATTATTTGGCGATCAGGACGCTGTGCCTTAGGCAGTCAACTTTACGCCGCAGCCGCAGCAGCATAAGAATGCGTTTACGGCAGACGATGCGTCGTTATGTGTCTGCCTGATGAGGAGCGCTGTCATTAGGAGTCGGGCGGTCGCTTGGGTCATTAGCGTGACGCTCCCGGAACGACGGCGTTGACTTTGTCTTCGGCGAAGGCAGATGGGGAAAGATTAGTCTCGAGGGACATTTCGCAAACACCAGATTTGCCCTCCTAATCACGGTATGAGTAAAATGTCATCGCTGGCTTGGTTGACACAAAGGAAAGTTGGCACAGCTGACGCGACGGTAGGGGGGAATGACCATGAACGCGCTAGGCGTCGCACCGTCTCGATGGCAGATACCCGTCACTTCGTTTCATCGAAAGTGGTCACGTGAACTGAACGACGAAGCCGACCATGACGTGCACGGAGGTGGCCCGTAAACGTCCCCGTGTCGCGACCTCGAGGTCGGAGAACGGACGAAATCGAAAACGAAAATAAAACGTACCTTTTATATAGTGAGCGTATTGTAAGCGGAGGTACGAACTGTGGCTTTTCGTCATGGCCAGTCTAAGACGAACAGTCCGACAGATAGCAGCGATCAGTAGCTTGACATTGGTTCACTGCGACACTGAGGAACAACCACATTTTATATTTCGTGAATTCCGCAGTGGCTGTAGCTTAAGCTCATAATGGCGCATAAATTACCGTCACAGCAAAGTCACTTCGAATTTCTTTCACCCAGATGATCCGTTTTATACTTATCGGACGAGGTCCGTGGCTAGCTTTGGCTGCATTCGTTTACTCACCACACATCTAGATAACTTCAAATAGATCTACATTCAGGTTGAGTGTGCGTAAGATGGGGTTTGAGTCGTTCGCTTTAATCTTATATTCAATATACAATTAAATTTGAGCTTACCATCTTTCTGTTATTATCGGAAGCTCACTTCTGACGTCACATCTATGCACGACACAAAGGAAAGTAGAAAGCACGATTTACATAGAGTATGGACCCCAGAGAAACTACAATGGCTTGTCTTATTTCCGGCCCGAAACTGAGGCGTTTATCCCTGTTGAAATAGGCGGTTCCTGATACAAATTCGTTTTACAGAAATGCCCTCAATAAGTTCGACGTTTAGGGAAGAACCGAAGTCAAAAATAGAAACTCGCAGGGTCGATTTTGCTGGCAGATAGATCAGTGGGGAAGCGATCTCCTTAGCGACGAAGGAAGAAGAATATCATCAACTTGTTAAACCAGATTTAGCAAAAATGTAATATCAAGATGCCGGTCGATCTTCACACAACATTTTGAAAAATGTCTGAATCTATTCAACGTCAGTAACCTGACAGTCAATTACGCGTTCCGAAGTAGTGGGAAGGTGCTGTTAAGGCTTCGAGGTTTAACTCAATTTGCTCTAAAGGAAGCCCACCAATGGAAATCCTTGGTGAAAATTTTTTTTGAAACCATCGTCGATATAGCGTCTTACAGGTCTTAGCGTCTTACAGCGAAACGAATAGAGTAGGCACATCGTGATCTTTGTAGAATACGCGTGGGATTCGATGTCACTGACCTGTATGTATTACATGGCTTAAATTATCATAAAAGATGTGATAAAAAGTATTTTTATTGACGGAAACACATAGCTCTGTAGTTACTTGTAATTATTTTATGTACAAGTATTTGCAATTTTTATATTTGTTGTTACAATTTAAGTCATATCCATTTTAATGAGATTTTGTCGCTGAGTAGCAATTGAAGTAATGGAATAGACTGATTGAGGCTTATCGAGTAACGTCGATGACACATTAAAAAGAACCACACAAGCTGAAATTAAAGACAGCGTGAGTAATCATACCTCTCCTGCCAATTTTTTCGATGAAAATAGTAAACGAAGTTCTGACGACTAGATTTCTCGACGGCGATATACATAAAAAATTCGGTCGTTCCCAAGGCCGTTCTTCTTGCGGAAACGTTTACCACTCTGAAGCGACGTAGTATTGCAATCAGCAATTAGGCAACGGCGTTGTCAAGCGTTCGTATGACTAAGATGTATATATATCTATATATATCTATATATCTATATTTCTATCTCTATATAGATATATATCTATATAGAGATAGAAATATAGATATATA
>MNPL01008412.1:8658-39591 GCA_002081605.1 Tropilaelaps mercedesae | reverse complement strand
ATATAATATAATATAATATAATATAATATAATATAATATAATATAATATATAATACTACAACTTCAAAGCTGCTGCAAAAGCGGGTCTTCACATATCTGCTAAAGGCTCTCGCGGCCGCGTCAGGCTACGAACGCTACGAATTTTCTCGAAGTTGGCAAACGAAACACGTATTTCGTGAAACTGTAGTGCCCATGCTTAATTAGCGCTATATTTTAACTTTGATATGGGTCCAGTTATGGGGATCAGAATTTGATTTTTTGCAATGACATCGATCACCACATTTCCAAAGGCTAGAAACTTATATTTGCACTTTAGAGACACTCACCAAGGCAGATTGAGCCGTGTAAAGCAGATCCAGATGGGACCAGTGTCTTCTCGTTTCAGCAACTATTTGTCTGGCCATGGGTGGCTGCCTCGTGCACAAAAACCCCCCTCGTTTTTTTGGTATTAAAACCGATCTCCAAATGCGTCCAAGTCACGCATCGAGCCAATGGAACAGGAGCGCATCTGGATGAGAGAGACAACGGGTGTATGGCCAAGGTGATTCTGCAGACGATTTGCCGAAACTTGGGCCCTCAACATGACACAGAGAACGCAAGATTACATGTCTATCTGTATATGTGCATACACTCATTTGGGACCTCGATACTGTTCATCATCTCCTTTGTTGTTTTTCTGGCGCTGAAGGGAGGGATTTTGAAAGCTTACGAGTCATTCTTATTGATGACAGCATAAGAACATTGAGATGCAATCCTGACAGTCTTTGTGAGTTCGAATCTTAGGTATGATGTTAAAATTAAGGAAAGTCAAAGCTTTCCTTACCATTTTTCTTTAAAACACGACAGGCACCAGTCTTGAATTTTACCTCGAACAACGTTTGGCCTTACAGCTGGGATTTTCATCGAGCGCCGTGATCGCGATTTGCCCAAAAACCTATCCATTTACAAAAAATTAAAGCGAATAAGACGTACTGCAACTCAAGTTGAATTGGAAAATTGTTACAAGGAAGTACTCAAAAGTTCCTTTTGAAGGCCCGCAAAAAAGTTATTTTGTCTACTGAATCTTGCTCCTAACTAGCAATGGTATTGCTCCCACGGGTCAAAAAAATAAATTCACACAATAGGGAAGCACGAGCTTAGCTTGCATGTAATACAGAACCTAAATGGGCATAGTTCTAGCAGTCCTATAAATCTAAAGTCCGTCATTTTGTTTCTGTCTTTGCTTATATTAGAATCGTAGAAAAGATATCACTCAAAGAGAATTACCTGTATCTCTTGTCAGATCCATCAAGGACTTATGTACGTAAAAATGCGTATGTCCTCTGTGCCCTCTGGGCAGCCTAACATCTTACGTAGAGCAGAACAGCCTCTACAGAATAATGCCTTGAACATGACCGGAGTCGGACATAACTTTTGGTCCACCAGGCGGCTGGCTGGCTTCGGAGGTCTTCGCTTCCTTCCGTGCCACTGATAGACAACGCACAACGAACAGTCAGATCGACAGACGGAGCACGCTATAAAGAAAAAAGGCCCTCCGCAAGACGCAAGACGAACTGGGTGGATACGGGCCTAGGTTTCTTTTTATGCTAGAGGGACACGCACACGAGCCTCAATGGATACAGGCCATAGCAACGGTTCGGCTGGCAGTTGCGAAGGAGAAAAGCTGGCTTGGTGGAGATGGCATGACGGGCAAAGGGGGAGAACTATACAAAGATGTTCTAGACGGCGAATACGGGTGGACAACCAAAACAAGAAAAAGACTTGGACAAAACGTGCGGTATCGTCTCGTTACCCAGGCAATGCTTCTATACCGGAACTTGCCAAGAGACAGTTGGATAAGGAAACAAAGAGTCCATAAATTGAGAGGGATCGGATCTATTGCATTTGTCACTGGCTAAGGGAAAAATGTACTTCGCGCTAAATTATGACTTTTATTATCAATGTATTATTTATGTTATAACATTACCAGGTTTTATCAACAAGTCAACGGAACCTATTTTTACATTTACTGTTATAAAAATGTGTGTAGCTACACCTCACAGAGAATCACTTCGAAAAAATTGCGTACAAATCATACGATTACTTCATTCGGCACGTTATAGCGATGGCATTTGGTGTCCCCAGATCATCGCGCGATCTGAGATATGGTTAGCTCAAAAAGAAAGTTGACTCCCTGTGGCATTCTGCCGTAAATTAGAAATACTAATAAATTATTGTTACAAAAAATATTCCAACTTTTAGAACTTTGCTGTTAGCCCAGACACCAGCGTCTTGCTGAAAAACGAATTTAGGTCGAACTGTATCTAGGAGCTGGTCTTACAAGAAATTCGTAAGACGGTGTAGGGGTAATATAGAAGATTTTGATTCGGGTCTTTGATTCGAATTTTGCAGGATAGGTCGTCATCCAAGAAAAAAATAAAATACTAGCTGCCCACGTTACCAAATGTCTCTCATCAGTACCATCCCGAGGGTTTATATTAAATTGCGGATATAAAATAACACAAACCGGTTGGGTAGACCCGGCCAGAAACAGGGCATACGTGGTAACCTGCACTTTATAGTACTCAGGCTATGGCGTTATTGAAAAGCTCGAGGGCTACATACGAGCAAAAGTAAGGCTTCAGCAAAAACCAAATATTCCCTTTCATACGCTATTCATACAGAATAGCCTGCTAGAACTCAAGTTTTCTATACGGCTGCATATATCACTGCTATTCATTTTGTTTGAATTCACTCAAATTCCTCAATTCTTCAACCATATTACGAGTGGAACATGCATTCATATTCATTTATATGTAACAAACTTTTCATTGCATTTCATATTCTAAGTTTGTTCAGTTATATAAAATATTCTCATCAGAGGACAGAATTAGAGCGAAAATATTTTATGTGTATTACACGACGTTTATATCATTAGAACTGAGGGTAATAGTAAACTGCATGATTATCATTACAATCACAATGTTCATTTACAAATACTAGTTCGGGGCTTGTGCATATATACAAATGGAAAAGATATAACTCTCAACCTTCCTCTCCACTAATGCAACCTTCTCAAGAACTCAATAAACGCTTACCGCATCGATTCAACGTCTTTATGTATATAGATATATATATATACACACACCCACACATAATATTCGCAAGCTTATACTACGTGGCTGTTGTGTAGTGGCAGAAATTTGAGGTAGAAGCGCCCGGGAAGAACGTTATTATATCAGAAGATCAGAAGCCATCGGGTACACGATGCGGTAGAGCGACATTTCGTTTACGGGGTTCCAGCTCGGCCGGACCTTGCCGTCGAGAGGAAATGGCGCCACGGGGATGGTAGGCAACAACGTCCACCGGCCAGCGCCAGGAAGACAACGAGGTCAGACAGCGAAAGCGGCTAAGCGGCCGTGTAAAGTTGATAGCGTTTCGTGGAAACGACGTAGGGTAGGCGCGACTTCGAGCATGAAGAGGGAAGAGCGAGCTAAGCACGGAATCACTGCTCCGGCTGGGCGAAAAGGCAGCGAAAGGTTGAATGGTGTCCGTGCCGATTTTTATGAAACATCATCAGATCGCTGATAAGGCTCGACTTTTTGGTCGTCGTCGAGTTTTATTCACTGGCGCTGATCGGCTCCCTCCCACCTCCATCTACCTAACCTAAGAGAGCGTTGTGCATTGACTAGCGGCCACCTGCTCAGTACAGAAGGTACCTATTTGCTCCAATATGGGTATGCGTTGTTCTCCATCCGGACATGCTTGTTAACCCCGCATAGCGTGCCATTGTGGCTGTTGCTAAGAACGATACGATAGCATTTACACCATAGTCTGCGTAACTCTACATCGGAATAGACAAGCATCTTCACTGAAGAAACTGGAACAGTCCGAATTTGTCCTCGGCAAAGCCATAGAGACGAACAAGGCAATCGAAGAAGCCCGAGGTAGTAGCCACCGTGGATCGGGTGCTGAAAAGGTAAAATACATAGCGCTCGGGCCGGCTCGACTTCGCTTGGATGGACAAAATGTGTGTTGCCATGCTACAATTTATCTTACAGTCTCTAACCTCTTTTTACGCTTAGCCCCATTTTCTCACTTAAATGCTATTGCTTGATCATATAGCCCACTCAGTGCTAGAATCAACGCTTGCGATGGGGTCATTAGAAAACGCGGGCGGATAAGGTATTGCAATAACTTTGTGAGAGGTCAATTGTCAGAGGAAAATACCTTGAAGGCACTCTCGGTAAAGGGATCGCCGATATAATTTATTCTAGAACAATCTAGAAAATGCTCGCTAAAAAGTGGCTGATTTTGCTGAATGCTCGTTGAATTAGATTTCAAAGAATGTTGTCAAGCTTATCCGGCTCAAACGAGAGAATCTACTGGGTTTGATTCATGTAAAGCTAAAAACAAGATATGCTGAATCAGTATAAGAGCAATAGCGTTCATATGACATACGAATAATCTATTACCCGACGTACAAAAAACTCAATCCATAAAAATGGGTCAACAGTAGATTTAATTGATGCTAATATACATAATTAATGTTGTACTATTATTTTTTCAGCTAATAGTTATTTGTTGTATAAATAAAGAAGACATAAATTGTCCAAGACACAATGCACTCTCTCACCAAAAGTAATGGGCTCTATTTTGTCTATAATTACAAAAGTGCGCCATCTATACCTATAACCTAAATACTGAAATACTTTAATAGTGGAGTACTAAGCAGTTTCTACCTATCTACAAACTAGATTTGCTCTTATTATTTTATCGTATTCGTAAAAGGTCAGAGAATGCTTGTATGGAGCGTCAGACACGCACTAATGCGACGCGTTAACTACATCTGGTACTCAAACTGCGTATTTTTAGTAAAAGGATCTCAGGGTGGGAAACACAGGAGGCCCACTACTTAATTGAACGTAGCCCCAACTGAATGCCAGTCTTATCATTTCGTCTTACTGCGGTCTAGCGCGGATTAATTTGACCCTCACCCTCTCACTTTAAATTCCCCTACACCTTATAAAATGCCTTTACCGACTACGGAAAACGATTAGCCTTACCAGAGTGAATACCATATGCTCGCCACGCAATTATATATAAACCATACATATATATATATATATATATGGCTTATACATATATACCAGCCATATATATATATATATATATATATAGCTTATATATACAAGCACTATTGACTCTTCAGCGGGCTCAACTTGAGCTCTACAAGAAGAAGGACAGTGTAGGGGGACGGTGCAGAGCTCCTTGAGGCATGGTACCCTTCTTCCGGCACCACTTCCGATTAGTTTGAATCAGTGTCCCATAGTCTGTGAACGAACAGAGCACCGCCAATTTCCTCTGCCAGTGAACTTCCCCCGCTCCGCCGGTCTTTACTACTGTCATAGAGTGCCCATTCGTTGTCCCCACACCCGACTGAACTGCTTCTGCTGTATAAGTTGCCGGTAGAGATGCAATTCAGAACGACGGATAAATGCTTCAAATTACGTTGGACGTTTAATTGGCGCGGGCGGTGGCTGGCTACACATTAACGATCACCCGAAATGAGGATGAGCATGGAGCCATTGCTAGTCGTGCCAGTCTGTTTTGACTCTTCGGTAACCAACCTTCCGTGGCAGCCAACCCAGTGCCGCCTCTACCCCACATACAAATCTTTTCGTCCTTTTGTATTATTCCGGTATATGAAGGTGACTCCAGGTGGGGAGGACGACGCGATGTCGATTGTTTATTAGCGATTCGTAATATATTTTCGACATGCGCACATGCTGCCCATGATAATGGTCTCGTTGAATTTTCGCAGAAATGAAAGTTGACCTTGCTTACCGCCTCGGGGTGAACACCTGCACGATAAAATTGTGCGCTGCCCATCTTCAGAGAGGTTAAAGAATTAAAATTTTGTTTTAATGAGCTGACATAACGAATTAGGTTTAAGGCAGATTTTGAAAATCCAAACAGTTTGGCTATAGTCCTTGCTAGGTGATTTATACAGAAATGTTTACAAAGAACTCTGTAGTTGGTACTGGCGGCTATTGACTGCTGATGCTTCATGCTTAAACTCAATATCTTCAATGTCTTCAGTACGAAAATGTGCCTCCCTAGTATATGGTATGTTAAAATAAGATTATATTCATTTCATGCTAGATTTGTAGTTGATTTAGTTGTCATAGCCTTTTTCTAGAGAACGTTAGTGTTTGAAGAACATGTTTATAGACCTTTGTAAATGCCCGCAAAAAAGGTTGGTAGGGACAAAGTAGACTTCTATGCAACCGTCATCCCTGAAAAAATAGATCTTAATAGTAACAAACGATGTAATGCCTGGTGTGAAGTATGTACGTTTCCAGGTTGATGAAAGTCAGTACAAATGCGATTGAAAAACTTGATGGTCGAATATCCTAATGTTTATTGAGGTTTAGATATCCTTAATAACAATTCAGTCTAGATGTTACAAATTAGTTGCAATTTAGATGTTGTTCTGTCTTCAGACACTCGACATGCTAAGTATATTATTGGTAACGCACATCGTCGAACATATTTTTAAACGAGCAACTAATTATATGTTTGTAAGGGACACAGTGATTTATAAAGATCACAAAACCAATGTGAGCCGACGAGCCGCAAATATTCCCTTACTGGAGACTAATAACAATAATTTTGTTTATTTTTATTTCACTTATATATTAGGTGATCCAACCAAATTTATTGGCCTTGTGCAGCTGTGCATGCCAAACCATTTAAAACACAGGGATTAAATTTTGTCAGTGCTAAATGTAATGTAGAATGTGTGAAAAAAGAACCGTTCAGAGTGTTAAATGATATTGCTTTGTTATGGAGTTGAAGGCAAGAACATTATATAGCATAGAAAATCAACGCGTTTTCGTCATGTTTTCTGTGCGGTAACAATAGTGTGCGAATTCGTAGCAGTATTGTGACTACGTTGGATACAAATGACGTGCCGGATCTGTGAGATATTAGTGATATAATTTTGGTCCTGAAGAGCACCAAAGATGGGAAGTTTCACTAAAATTACGAAATTCCTAGAGCTAAAAGTAATAGATATATTTGATTTTTTATTGTAAAGTTCACTCAATGCATTTACATAAACTAACAAATATGGTATTAGTGGCAATAATAATAATATTTAGAATTCAGTTAGATTCAAACTAAATTGGCTCTTAAGTCATGCAAAACAGGGAATCAGCTACGAATCACCAATATTTCAGAAATCTCTAACTGACGCTTTGATGCGAAGAAATATTTAAACCATACTCGTTTCACGAAGTTTGGAAATTGTCACAAGACTTTTTGATTACCTACGGTAATCGATACCTACGATAAATACGGCAAATTATTAGTATGTCCTTACCAGAGACAGACCCAAGCTTCCTAGTGTGTAAGCAAATTGTCTATTGCAGGAACATAAAAGGTGTGTAAAGGAAAACGAGTGAATTGAAGCTCCCAAGGGTGCTTCTACTCTGACCCTCAAGAAGCTTATTGCGCACTAAGGCCATCACAGCCGCCCTTGAGAGTCGTACAGTGGGGCGAATGGCGGCAATCTCTTGGTCTTCGTTCGTACGAGTATGTGCACCTCCTCTTTAGAAATCAGCCTGCCGTGAATCGAGTGCTCAGCATAGTTGGACCAAGAGAAACCCCTGGGTTGTCTACTCCGGTCTGAAGACCATCTGCCTGTCCCACATCCCCGTTAGTTTAGGACGCGTCCTGTGTCTATATACGAACCTACACCAGACTCGCACTTAGCTCTGTGCCTATAAAACTGCTTAAGAAGGGGTGACAAGACCAGCGCGGGCATTTACATGGATTCTTGGCCGTTAGAATGCTTAGTCAGCCTTTATTTTACACTATCTCCGTACTGCAGAACTCGTGAAGATATAATTCTATTAACAGCAGACTTCAAGGCAACGCTCTATGAAGATCGTGAGCGTAGTTCTCTAAATTGACAGAACAAATGCAACATGCAATGTTGATCCTGAGCGCCAGTACGGTCAGAGTAATGTAACAAAAAATTGTTGTTTTTGTCACTCGACACAGTTGAAAGTGCACTTCTGGATTGATTCATGTCTGTATTTGTTTATAAGACTCGATGGGAATAGGCGACTTCATCTGGATGGGTTTGCGTCAAATAGCTCCGGTTTCCGCTCCTGTATCTTTTAAGCTAGTAGCTGACATTCAGCTTTCCTTCTTGAAATGGAGGGTAAATGTGATGCCATGCGGTGTGGTAAATTAGGTGACATTTATACTGCCTTACCGTTAGAAACCTACGCGAAGAGAGGGGAAGCATTGGGGCAATAGGAACGGATGTACAATCCTGCTTGAAAAGACAGTTTCAAAGATTCAGCCTCGCTGTAAATCGAGTTTAAGACAGAGCTACTGTGCGTTCACTTTTCGTGATCCAGTCAGGAAAGCAAGTTGACAGCGACTTGAACGACAGAGGGAATGACAGTAGCGGCAGAACTATAATCTCTGCGAATATTGCGATTTAAAAATATCGACAATATTGACGGCACGACATCTATCTTGGTGGTTGAAAAATCACACCTCGAACTCGAAGATGGCTGTATTGTTCAGGGGGAAATACTCAGTATGCCGCAGAAATAAACCTTAGGGGAGAAGACAAGTCAATATATACCTATGTATATATAGATATATTTTGCAAATGACAAGTAAATGTGTCTGTTCGATTCCGATGGAACACAGATCCATCCTCACGTCCACCTCCTTTAAGGTGCACACTTTGCGACTGTTTTACATCTTCTATGTGTCTACCACAGTGCCAAATCGTAGCGAAAGCCGCAAAGCAATTTGTGTGTCACTGGAAAAAGATCAGTTTTAACTATAGAAGCAGTGCCACCGAGTTTTCCTTCTACGACGCTCTGCCCGTTAAGCAGAGCCTAAAATGTTCTTTTTAAGCAAGCACCAAAAGATGTTTTTAGGTCGTCCTCCTTTACCTCGTCTCTCCGGCGTTTCTAGAGCTTCGCAAAGACAGTCACACACAACAGGCTCAACGGCTACCCGGAGGACTGATAGAAGCGGCCTTTGTAATAGCGCCAGCAGTAGTCGTCGCCAAAGAATCTTTAATATATTGTAGATTCGCTGTGGCGACTTTCTTAGGCTGTTCTCGACCATGGAGGCATCAGTTGCCACTCGATGCATAGGACAGACATAGAGCGGTCAAAGCCACATTTTCCGATCTCCAAGAAAGGAACATTTCTATGAACTGAATATGAGAAGGAGGTAGTGAAAACGAGAACGCGAGGAATAGTGAGGGGGATTCAAGTGCGAAGGTGGGCGAAACATGCCGTAAAAGTTGCGCGTAAATACTGTGCTTGACCGCCGCTGTCCCGAAACATTTTCACGAAAATTGGCGAAAATTTATTTGTTCTCGACCGTTTCTCAGGAACGATCAAATTGCCCTTTGCGCTGGCACGAAGGGTCACCACTTCAGAATGTCTCAAATTCTGAATATATCGTCTCACGCGAATATGGCGAATCGATAGAAAACTTCCTTCTATTTCTGAACCCTATTAACACGAAGTGCTTGTCAATATATTATCAAATATAATGTATGAAATATATTGGAATAGTCCTTTGATGATAATGTAAATGATACCCGCTAAATTGTTTAAATTTTAACAAAAATGACGTGCACAAATTGTATCGGGTGTTCTAAAAAGGATTTGGTATAAACAGTTTGCGAAAATGCTTGTGATAAGCGTATTTTGTTCTGTTGTACAGTCGATATGATCAGCTTTTGTTTCTAATTCAACTGGTTACTGTTGGTTTTTTAGTATTAGTGATTAGAATACAATTTTTTAGTGACGTAGAGACAGGTGTACAGTGTCTCTGACCCTTCTCTGAATTTGTTCATTTTTTACTAGTTTCGTGTACCTAAAAAATTACTGAAAAAGCTAGCTCAAGGACTACTTTTGTATTTATATTTAGTTCAAATATTGAACTCCATCTTTTAGGCCTTTCCAACGTTAATTGAGGTTCAAAAGCGTGAACTTTATTCTTCAATTCCAAATTTAGATATTTTTCGTTAGTCAAATTTAGATATTTTTCCTTTGGAATGCATGTGCAATCAGGCACATGCATTCCAAAGCATGATTTGTTTGCTCTGAGTAGCATGTACCCTGAAAAACGTGCATTAACTGTAGTGTATTCATCGTGTTTGTCGGATTAAGACGACCCCATGTTAATTTGAATAGCCATACCTCTGCTCTATATATTTATTCATAAGTAGTTTCTTTTTTTTCGATCATACATTGTTTATTGCGATCGATTCGACATAAAGAACTTCGATTGCTAGCAAACATGCTGAGCTTACGTGATTGTGTATACATTTTCAATTATACTTATATATTTAGGATAGCAAATATTTGCTAGGAATAGTCGGTCATAAGAATGCAAATCTATGAGCTAATGATTATTAAAGAAACCGTTTAACCTAGGGCTAAAACAAAAGCATGTGACTTGCATCAACTGTGATAAGATTTGCATTAGTTAGTCATTAGATTAGTCAGGATCATAAAGGACAAATATCGCAGGAGGGTACGTTGAACACACCTAATCATGGTTGGGCATATCCTAGCCTAATTGAATTTCGCACTGCGCATATTTAGCGTTATCTTGGATATAGTGACGTTGAGACTGAATTTACAAAAACGCTATTGCAACGGACACTCTTTCCGAACGGATAGAGGTTCCGCCACGCATATATAAATATGGAGAGACAGCATATATTTTAAATGAGTCGCTCTGACTGGTACCTGAACGTGAACCCTTGTAACTCGCGCGACGAAGATTTAGCACGTGCTCTGGTAACTGGCCAACTGATTATTTCAAAGTCAGTTTTCTGTCAGCTGATGTAGAATGGCCTTATTGGTGAATTTGACTATGATCCAGCTAATAGTGGTTTCTGACGCACCGAGTTGCCCAAATCCTTCTAAGTGACTGAGCGGGTAATTGCGGTAATATTATAGTTTTTGCACTTTACGTATTGGTAATGTAGCTTTGAAACTGGTGAAATATTTAATAATTTATTAAATTTTTATAGTTAATAATTCAGAATGAACTCTAATTAAACCTTTGGATTAGATTTGCTGGAAAACGCTACACCTTAGCTGCTTTTTTCATACAGTACAGTTCTAAGCCGGCTAAATCGCTTGACAATGTGCTTTGCCACCACCCCAGTGATTTGTCGCAACAAAAGTTGGATTATGACTGAGAAGATCGGGGATTTTGGGTATAATTAGTTGAACATAAAAATTTCCAAAAATGGCTGGCCTTTTACCAGGCTTCCACTTGTTGGGTTAGCCAGACAATTCCGGGCTAACCGAATAGGTTAACTAAAGTAAAATTGATAAATTAGATAGATAAATTCCTTTTTTTAAAAAGTAATTTATCAATTTTACTTTAGAGATACGGTTTTTGTGTTCGCCAAAAACGACTGACTATAATCAACTTCAGAAGTTCCGAAGAAATTTCAAAACTTCCTACTACTTCTAGGAGTAGCTACTCCCTAACATACAAATAGGAAATACGAGCTTAAAGATGAAAATGCATGGATTCAAGCCGTACACATAATCGAACTAATCATTTACTGATGTACGTAAATTTCTAGTATAGCCTAAAACAACGATTTTTAAGCGCCGATGTGCATCAACCTTCCAATAGAGCGTTGGAATCTATGTTTTCAGCATACAATTGTATCGCGTTCGCTTGTTAAGTAATAAAGCTATGATGTTTATAGTAATATAATAGCCATAATGGTACTTGCTAATATCTTTTTTCCGACAGTATGTACTAGCTTATTGATTGATCCTTCGATTAAATCCCTTAAATAGTTTACTTCCTTCTGAGGTCTATCCGGCAGACTCATGCCGACGGATGTCAATGGCAGTGACGATGGCTATTTGACGGCGTGTTGGGGTGAGGAGTCTCTGGTGTACATCATCGACGCGGTGTTCTAGGTCCCTAAGACAGAACGACGTCCGGGCCTCGGCCTAGGAATTTCGTATGCTAGTCGGCTGCTTACCACAGGACGATCTGTTTCCGACGTTCTCGTGCACATACAAAATGGTTGAGGGAGGAACATATCAACGACTCCACAAAGGTGTTATGTGGAATGCGGCAGGACCTCCGCCTTCAGCCACCCCTGAACCGCTGAACGCCTGGCCAGCCGAAGCACTTTACCGCAAAAGTCTTCACGGCAAAGCAAGCGAACATGCTACTTTGACATTGTCACTCGTAGTGAACCATACTTGTGTTCCCAATCCAATATGTTCATAATATGGCGCTCGTCCAGAGACGCAAGCTGGGAGGCTTAGAATCTGGCCCTTCCTTGCTAGAAGCGAGTGCGAATGCCTGACACAAGACCAGATGCTAAGGCCCGCGTGTGACCTATGATAAATATCGATAGGACGGCTATGCTAGCGGCATAGGGACCCCTTGATCATTGCAACGAAGTCGACTCGCGAAAAAAGATTGGGCCAGTATCACGTCGATAATGACAGCAATATGCACGGTGACAAGCCATTATCTTTTTTTCAGCGGACGACGAAATTAGATAAAAGCGTACCGAAAAAGGGAAGTCGGCAGAAGCGAGAGGGAAGACAATACTGTAGAGAGTTACTACCGCTACGACAAGCACAACGCAGCCTGCCTCTGTCACCATTACTATTCCTTATATTGGTGTCGTAAGTCGTTCACAATAATCCGTCAGCAGTGGCTGTCAATCCGATTGTTTTATTATCTGTTCAATATTTTTTATTTCTTTTTTTTCTTCCCTTTCAATTTTAATTCCCGATTAGTTACAGTGTCTAGTATATTCCATACAAGAGAGTTACTTGATAGTATAAGGCTACTTGAATACAGATTAACTTGAAATGCAGTAGAATACTACTTCCCAGATTACTATTTGACTGTATCTATTCTGGGTAAAAAATAAACCTATTTGAATTTCTAAAACGCTCTTCAGTAAAAAAATGCACATGCACATATAATATTGATGAGCTGCATTCTAGCCGCGTTCTATGAGCAGTTTTTTCTCTGAGCCTTTTCATCAGGAAAACTTCTTCCAAGGCTCACGCATTTAGCTCTTTTATTATTGTCGAGCATCAAATGGTCATTTGGTAAAAATTTGCCAAGATTGGCTAGAATTAGGAATATCTTGTTGACAAGTGTGTCTGTAGAAATTCCAAGCCGTAAACGTGTATAGAACATACGCGAAGGCACGTCAAACGCATGCTTTGTACAGATCTTAAGATCAGCTTCAAACAAGAATTACGCTTAAGTTTATCATTAGAGCGATTTGTGATGAAAAGGCCACAATGAGTTTTTATAATTCGGATCCGCCAAACCCTTTTGATGCCTTTACGGGAAATCGCTTTTCATTACAACCAACCTTGCTATAGTATCGTTAAATTATTTTCGCATGAAGCCCTTCTAACCATAATGGAGATAAATACTGGTTGATATTGGCCAATTATTTTTTGCACATTTGCGAGGTTGGTGCTTGTGACTTGGCTGTTTCAATATTGACAACGATTGGTTGCCAAGGCTGCACAATACACTTCTACTTGTATGGCGCAAGTAAGGGCGAGAAGAAAGAACAGCAACAGCTGAGATTTAGATGACAATGGTGGGCAATTAACACTGAAAAACCAGGTGGGTATGTTATATCTTAAGCGAATATATTCAAGATCATTCTACGTTATACCTTAGTAGCAGTTATCGTGCATTTATAGGTTTTCCAAGACTAAAATTAGTAATTGCTACATACATACAGGAGTGTGTTGTTCTCTGAGCATTTCGTTTTATCTCAAGTTAGATTTACTGTACATCTGTCAAGTGCCATTTGCTTACTTATTCATGTGTTGTTTATTATCGTTTCGCTTTACTTGACTGGAATTACCAAGTTGTGAAACAGTCTAAGAAATTTTTAACAAGAGTCAGGGCTCGGTCCGAATGCGGGGCTACGGAAAAAAGAAAAGCTAGATGGTAAATAATGCGATGAACTAAGCTGTGAGAAATATATATTCAATTTGCAGACCTCAGAACTCGATTTAGATTTCCTATGCATCCAAGGCCCTAGACATTAACTTTCTTCCGTGCTATTAAACGATATTCTATATTGTCTACGAAATTTTACACGAAAATGACAGTATCTTATAGCTCTTCTTACTTTTACACAGCGTCTCGCAGAATTAAAGAAGTATAATGTGAAAGTTTATTGTAGAAGATAAAATTGCAATAGTCAAAAATGCAAATGGCTCGTGTATGTGTGACATATGCCTGTTCTATGAAAAACGGGACAAACAGAGTTACAACTTCTGATATGTGTCATGACATGCGCCTGCTCGAAAAATCCTAAAAATAGCATCGAGCATAGGGAGCTAGTAGGAAGCTCTTCTTTGCTCAATAAAGTTCTAGCCAGGTGGCTGGCTTAGTGTGAGCGTCGGTCTTGTGCCGTTGTAACGGTGATCGATTTTCAGTTCGTGTAACTAAGTTGAGTCGTCTGAAACAAGAAGTCGCAACGTCATCACAATATCAAAGGAAGTCAAATGCTTACTCGACCTAGGATTGTACCTGGGGCGCTGGGGCAGGGATGCAGTCTTTCCGTCGCCGTGCAAAGGCACACGGTAAAATGACCCGCAGGAGAACTTTCGGAAGCGATGCCTCCATCACGACATCTGTTCTGAGCGACGCATTCATCCAACTCTGATCATTAATGCTCTTCCTGAAGCTCATCTGCAATCTGGTTGCATTGTCGCTGACCGTGCAAGTGGGATTACAGCAAGGATGATTCCGCCATTCTAAAAATGTAAAAACTCCTGTTTGTGCTCAAACATATAGCTTAGCTAGATTAGCTTCACATAATTACAATTTTTAATATTCTCAATAATGATCACAACGTTATTTAGCGTATACGATACGCAAGCAACTGTTGGTCTATATAAATCGTACTTTTTTCACGTGATTTTGCATGCTAAAAAAGGGAAGCGATAAAACAAATAGTTCTAATTTTCTAACTCTAATCCGCAGTGTCTTGGATTAATGATAATAGAAACACACATGGCTTGTTTCATCGATAGAAACTAATGTTACTACTAAACCAATGGCTCGTATAATTAGTGACATAGTCTCTTAAGAAAAATAACACGCGGTATAAACGAGCAACATTTATATAGCACACTTCTGTTCAGATTCATACACCTGTGATCTTCTACAACTTGGTCAAGTTGATCCATACAGCAACTAACCTTGACACAGATTTCAGCCAATCGACTGAGTAATTTGGAACATGCGAAGAAGCAAAAAGCTCGTTAAGTACTCGCCTGCCTGTGTCGTCGTATTTTTCAATACGTATTCCGACCGTTCCGCAGTCATACTACCAATCTCTAGCAACGTCATACACCGATTTTCTTTTCCCTAACTTGGCATACTCTTCTGGTTATACTTATCGCCCGCACACGCATCCTCTCTGCTTCTTTAGCTTCCTCGCACGCATAAATTGACTTTCTAATTTTATTCTTCTTGAGCGAACTGGCGAAAAAACTTTTTAGGGCTGTAGCATAGTGGCAACTCTAGCACTTTAAAACGACAGTCCAAGCTTTGCAGACTCCATTCCCGAGTCCTTCTATTGGCTAGCTGGCCCAAACATCTCTCTACAATAAAGCCAGACGATGATACACCAGGTATTTCGATTTGTCGCGAGACCAAGCATATGTGTTATGTTGGACAAAGACGAAGCTTGTTTTTTGGTTACGTTTACATCATTGCGACGCGTCAAAATGATCTGGATTTCATCTGGATACGTGTGAAAAGAGACGCACGCAGACTTGCTCATAAGCTGCTACACGTAAAACGATAGCACTGTGTAGCGTTGGAACAATCACCCACTCTACACAGCACTCCTCCAGGGCGGGCTGTGGCGTCGTTAGCGAGTCGGGATTTTCTAACCATTTGTACATGAAAATGTGGGAGTCGCGTTTTATGAAACAGTGCAAAGGGGGCATTAAATATGCGTTTCTTAACTCTGTGAAAGCTGTTTAAGAGTGGTCGACAGTGATCAAAGGATAATTGGGTCGCCGCATACGTATTGCTGAATATTAATGAATGTTAATGCAGTTTAGGATGGCTGGAAAATTTTATTGCTCGATATGATACGGACCTCGAATATCCTGATTATTGCATTTACTGTATGAATAAATGCCGTTAGAAGTCACCCGCAATATCACAGGCGAAGTCTATTGACGGCATATTGTAGAGCAACCGGGTAGGAAAGTACTGAGTATGACTTCAACCTGCTCGTACTTTTCGCCAGTAGGTTTAATTGTGCATTTAATATATTATTATTTAGGTGAAATTATACTCTAGACAAAAAAATCTAAACGTTCGAGACTGTGTTCATATGTGCGAAGTTTTAGAGAAAAAGCTTCACATAAGCGAGTAGACTAATTCGTAACGAAGGGCTGTTTGCCGCTCTAGCAACTTTCTCAACCTAGAGGTAAGCCGTTCATTGACCTATATTTTAAGCCACATTTGTATCAGCAATAAAGGCATGGGCTGGACTTTCATGAATAGTTTTACTTGTGCTGCCCAGTGGGTGTCGCATAAAGCACTCGTTGTCAGCATTGACAGATGGCTTTTTGTAATACGTTATTCACCAGTCAGAGGAGAATAAAGTGAGATCAAGGGCGAAGGTCTGCGAGGTGCGAAGTTGTGGCTCGAGTGTAAGGATAAGTTGGAGTTTTAGTGCAACGTCAGGAGAGCGCCATTGACCACTACGCGAAGCGCTATTTCAGCGTCTGCTGCCGATGTGCGATGTTCCGTAATGCACTCTGCCCTGGTGTCGCCGTAGAGCCAACGGCTCAAGTCAACGTAAAGACACGGAAAGTCCTTTTCCTGCAAATAGCGAAGACGTCGTGGTCGCGCTCTCAAGGACGTGTCTGTTCTGCAGTTGATACGAGGAGCACACGAAGTCTGATGGGCATTTTTACAATATTATTGCCCCAGACCCCGGGACATGGGGCAGAGCCGGGATGGGAATGAGGGGCAGTTGAAGAAAGCAAACAGAAGTCGTTGATAGAAGCGCCAACAAAGCAGTCATGTGCCTATTTGGCAGTGTTGTGTTCTAATCGGCCATAGCAAAAGCCATAGCCATGACAGCTTTTCTGCCGCTTAGGCTTTTTGTTTCGTTGGCGCCAGTGGCTGTTCTCAACGAATAGTCGATTTATCTTAACTAACGAGAGTCAGGCCGTTTCTGGCTTGCGTCACTTGGAGTGTGTTGCGCGCAACACAGCATAATGCAAGCAAATGCAAAATACAGACAATTTTCTGTTTTCGATTGCCTATTTGTACATGTCGCGAGAGTTTTGACGAAGTGGCCGAACGTTTACCTCTGACAGCAATGCGACAAGGATCGAGAACGAGCAACAATACTTTAAGGTTGGAGTTATAATGAAGATCTTAAAAATTTATGAAAGTGAAGCAAGTGCAGAAGGCCAAAAAGTACGTACGATAATGCTCGATTAGCTGAAATGACTCATCTGAAATTCGCAGGAAACTGACGCAGCAAAGATAATGGATCTCTGAGTAGTCATAACTTTTAAACTGCCTGCCGCTGGCACAAAAAATGTTGTTTAAGATATTTCGAGATCTTTCGAAAGTAGTCAGGCAGAGAATCGTCGAGACACCTTCGGGAACAGTGATAATGGACTAAAAAATCCATTTGGTATCGAAAATTAATAACATACCATCAATGTTTTGGTTCCGCCCAGTGATAACGGTAGTCAAATTCGTTATCATATTGAGTAGTGTGACCCTTTCTAATAGAAATAACGTTTTTGTGAAAAGGACTCAAGACCACAAAAATGGTGAACGAGGTGGACTACCAGGATAACAGTGTTTTGAGTAATATAAATGTTGCAGTTCGAAAAGTTTGCCGATCCAATGTGCATTCCCTACAGCATCTGTCGCAGACAAGTGACAGAGGAGCCAAAAATAATAGAAAATAATGTAAGCTAGATTCTTCAAAAATTAACCACAGGTCAGATGTGAAGTCGTGCGGTATGCTTTAAGTGCAAACTGCGAGAATATAGTCAACAAAAACCTCAGGTAACGCATACCGTCTTCACTGGCAGTACCAATTATATTTGAGCCTACGATAATGATATGGTAGACATCTACGATATAGTGGATGGCCCCGAAGGTAGCGAAACCATTAAAACCGCAGCCTGTCGTTAGTCAATGACAAAGCAATGCTCAGTTCGCAGGCATCAATATCAGAAAGTATTACGCAGAACAAGATTAGACCTTCTTATCTAGAATTAAACCTGTTGTGATATTTGTCGCTTCCATAAACTGAATTAGGATAACTGGTAATGTCCGCTGTAAAAAATCTAAATTTTCTGAAAATCTATCGAAAATAAAATTAGGATAACATTAATAGCAGGTATACAGACATTTAGAAGCTTACAGCGTGCTGGCTTAGAGGTGTGTACAATAAACGGATAATCGTCTTATTTAATCTAAAGAAGTTATGTTAGTTCAAACAAGCCCTTTTGTTTATCCTATAGATCATTTCATTTTTAAAGCGAAGCGATGCGCATATATGTTCGCAAGTAACATAGGTTGTTTAAAATCGTAATTCTGGACATTGCTATTTTGAACATACTGATTTTTCAATCGTATACTATTAACGTAGAGGAATATACAGAGTTGTACGAGCTAGCGTTATTGAGTTACAACTTTAATACTGCACTTATTTATGTCAAATTAAAAAACTCGGTCAATCTCGGCTTACGTAGGATAGTCATATACTTTTATTCCTTAGGGAGACAATGGGAGAAAACGAAGTTTCGTCGGCTGCCGATTTGATAATGGCGATATGTTGAAAATATATTGGGAGAGAAGCATTCAAAATCATAACCAATATTACAGCGTCGATGTCTCCTAGAGAGCAGAAGGGCAATTGTAGAAGGAATAGTATCAAATGGGCACAGTTTCGTCACGACAACTTCGGCTACAGCCAAAACAATGGTTCCGTGTTTGTCCTTAAGTTATGCAGTGCACAAAAATACGATCGCATCCCACTAGAGCAATGCCTTGAAACAAAGCCCATAAGGCGTCTGTAACATGGCAGGTATACTTTGAGTAACTTATCAAGAGAAGTTGAGCTTAGCGGCTTGGTGCATTCACGTGCGCCTTACGACCGGAAGAGACGTAAATGCACGGGTTCGATCTCCGCCGTTACACATTTACATTTATGGGGTCCGTCTTACGAAGTAATGCAAAAAGTGGTACCGTGGACGTTAGATGTTGGCTGATGGTCAGCCCTAAAGATAGCCTACAAAGCGAAAGTAGACTGAACATTTTAGCAATGATTCCTCGTATTCCGCACACTTACCTAGTTACACCTATTCATTCACCCGTTCACCTGTTAGTTCACCTCTTCATAGTTACACCTGTCATTATAAAGTAAAATTAGCTAAAAAGTTTATTCAGAATTGGTTTAATTTTAAATGCGTAAGACACTTAACCTAACAATTTACTACGCTTAAAACATTAGTTAATTAGACCGCTTATCCACCCGTGTTTTGTAGTAGGGTGAGGCAAAGTGAAAAGGGTTAGGTAAAGCAGATGTATAATGTAGCTGACTGTCGTTTAGTGCTAGTCCTTTATTGATCCCGTTGTAAACTCGTTGTTCACTAAATGTATTGCTGCCTTCGTAAATCAACAGTGTACTATGTGCTGATTGGCAGCGTCAATTTAAGCTCTTCCGACTTTTTTTCTCTGTTCAACGAACAGAGCAGACTTAAGGAAACAGAACAATCCGTATAGCATTTTAAAAAGTTAGCCAATATAAATTGTGCAGAATGACCGATGGCTGCGGACGTAAACGGTTAGACGTCCTGTTGAAGGCGCCCAAACGAACGAAACGACACTTATTGCTGCTGTGACGGGAACTGAAGAGAAAGCTAAAAACTGCCCATGAGCTTTTCCCCGCTTCATTAATCACTAAAGCGAGCGTAGACTTTTCGTCGGGTGGTCCCACATAACCGCTCGATCCAGAGGGTCGAACAAGAGGTAACGAATCAAACTTTAGCGAGGAACATCGACGACATAGGCAGCGAGCATATACAATAACAATTTGAAATAATGTACCATGCCGTTCCAAATCTGGTTAGAGGTTTCATCGAACGGCCGAGATAAACAGGTTGGACGAAATGTGTTGCCTTGCAGCTGCTGGACCACGCTCAAAATGTTAAGCACAATGAGCGAGAGGCTACTTATAATTTGTTTAAAAAGTCGATCACGTAAAGTTCCAGGTAACTTTCGGAATACGAGCTCGACAAGTCTATTGAAGCTTTGCAACAAGTAAGGGAATGAGCATAATAGCTTATAGAAGAATAATCGTGCATATCTGTAGCGAAATGAATAGTGGTCACCAAGCAAAAAAAGCACAAATGCTTCTATATTGTTTTTGTATGCGTTTGAAAAACAGTTCTGCCTGCGTGCCTGTATGTGCGCTTTTTTGTCGCATAAAACGATTTCTTTGAAGATTAGCTGATAACGTGAAGGCACGGGACCAGTCTAGAAGAACTTATAGCTATAAATGGGAAAGCATGAACGTACTCTTACAAATCACTTTTGAAGAACTAAGAGTGGTGAGATTATATTAAGGTGATGTCCTATTGGGTGTTCGTTTCAAATAGCTATGAAAGTTAATTGCACCGAAATGTTTGAAATCTTCAATCGCGTTGGTAGTAGCAAAATTACAACGGGTGTACATAATATTCTTAAATATTTAAAAAAAACATTCGAAAAGTGTTCGTAAACGTCACAGAGAAGACGCAATAGTGACGAATCGTCTGAACTACCAAGCTGTGAGTCATATAAATCATTTGGAAGCGTAGAACCAACAAGAGTCAAAGCACAGCTGTGTGATTTTTAACTCGCCATCAGAAACTCATATTTGTTGAAGGTCTTTGTAAAACAGCATGTACCCGCTCTACTGTGTTACTGGCCATCAAGAAACAGGTATTATCAGCAGACCTAGAGTTGTTGAAATTATTATAAGATGTGGTGTGGAATAGTTGATCTATAGAATGGAAAGAGTCGGTTTGAATGTCGAACACTGGGTAGTTCGCAGTTTTCGGTATTGCATAGGTGTGTGAATTTGACCAGTTGTTTTTTATTACTTAAATATGATTCATTAAATTTCGAGAAGTTACTATCTGCCCCGAATGCAAGCAGCTTGTCGGGATGTCTAGGTCAATTATTGTTGGTAACTACACCATGCCCTCTATTTTCAGAAACCTTACCTAATGACTAATTAGCCTAAATTTCAGTTCTTTTACCAATGATGTATATTTGACACTCAAGATTTCTGTGTTCGCTTGTCGTGATTGTGACACTGCGTATACATTTATATGTTGTTGGATTTTGCAAACGTGGAAACATTTATCACACATGTTTTATCTAAACGTAATCAAATCTCTTGCGTGTTTTTACTAGCAGTTATACTAGGCCTCGTCGTCTTTCATATGATCATAACCAGCCAGTGAAAGATGATGAAGCTAAATTGCGTAAAAGTATCATAGGCGAAGGACACATATGCTACGCTACCTAACAGTGCAGTCTATGGTATTTATTTTCGTCTTTGATATATTATAGTCAACATACGCGACTGTTGCAATTACAATAACGGTTGTAGTAACTGTAAGTGTTGCAGTCACAGAGATTGAGGTCGGACATTGTCAAAAGCATTATATCCAGTGCGCTTTCCCTATGTCCCTGTGTCCTTTCCGCATGCGCTAGCTATCTGACTGTTACTCGTTAACCGAATGGTTCCTATGTGATGTATGTCTGCTGGCTAGCCGTTGCACCAAACACTGCACTACGTTTTCGTTTCCACATTGGTTTTGTGGCGTGTATCTATCTGTGTATGCCAGTGGCTATGCATTTTAGCCTGTGCATACTCATAATACGAAAGGACAATAATAAGTTTCGTCTAGCCATTGGATGTACGGGTGCAAATGAATACAGAGCTAGAACATACACAGATCTACCTTTTTTTCGCAGTATATCTATTAACCTTCACGCCTACCTGCTGAAAATGACACCGCTAAATTGTACAACCCCGCAACCCGCTGAGAAGCAAAGCGATAGCTATAGCAAGATACACATCACCAGAGTGCACGGTATGTATGTGTAATGCTTACGCAATTCCCTCCCTCTTTCCGATGCTGCCGGTGGCATCGCTACGTTTTATCGAAGCAAAGCACACGATGAGCAAAAGGTGGCTTTTCTATAGTGTCCGCCTCGGAATATCTACTCGGGTTTCGCCGTTATCAACATATCAACTGCCCATACACTCGTGCATTTGTTTGCACTAACATTCTTCGCAGGTCTTAATCTATCCCAAATTTTTTTACCTATTCGACCATTTGCCCTTCCTCCCTGCCCCTCGTTCCTTCTTTGAATCACATATCGTATCTATATAGAAGGTGATGCAGGTACATTGCAATCTTAACTATTCGGTGCTATACGGTCACGCCTACCGAACTGGACATCGCCTCCCGGGCGTATTATTTACAATTAGTCCACTCTTTTGCGGACCCTGTGAAGATCTTATATGTGAATGCATATACGGGCGTCGGGTTTGGCTACTGGTGAAGAGCCGATAGGCTGGTCACCACAATACCAATGCCAAGGACTCACTCTGCAAACCTGGTGGGGTCATATAGTAACGCCTTTTTAAACGCTTGGTTTGAAAACCTGTCTATGTATGTGTTTGTGTGTGCTGTCTGCATTAATTATACCAGTGTGTTGACAATAATAGGAGCGGCCCCGCCTTTGGTTTGCGTATTGGGGTCTGCATATCATATGGTGTAGCGTATTATATGGTATTCTCTGCATAATGTTTGCCATCTGTCATGGGACAGTAACGGTGTGCCATTAGCCATACTTGATATTGACGGACAGAGACTCAAGCCTTTACCAACGTGTTCCCACTCTTATTGTAAAGCCCTTTCAGACACATTTGTCTCTCGTGTTTGCCAGAAGCACAGCTCCCTACCAACGATGCGGCCTCTGCAGTTTTCTGCAAAAGGCAGCTTTGTACAAAACAAGAAGGCAAACTTCATATTTTTATCTAAGAAAAGACGAATACAGCACTTGACGTGAAATTCGTGACAGCGAAATATGAGTGTGTGTATGCGTGTATGTGGGGGTGCGAAGTATAAATTTGGGTCAAATTTGCGTGATTAAATGCTCACCTGTATAAATAGTCTGTTTTGTGCAATTGGCTGATCAGTTGTTTTTATCAAATGCGCGCTTCTTCGCATATTTAGCAATGAGTTATAATACAGCTAACACTGTGAGCAATTTGCTGACCTTAAATAGAAGTGAGGGGGTTGCATTGCACTTTGTTCAGAAAACACACTTCGGTAAGTAGAAAAGGAATACAAAGGTTCATCAATGACGTAATCCTGGGATTCACCTGAAAAATTTACTTGAAATTTATACTACGATACGGCTTACTGGAGCCATTCGCCCCGAATTATCATAGCAGTTTTCGTGGACCCAATATTCTTCAGTTCGAAGACAGAAGACGGCGAGTATCACCCAGTTCTCCTTATCGCCTTCACTCACACCGCTCTCTGCCTAATCAGCTCGTTAGGGGATGACCGTCGTCAACATAACGTGAATCGTCCATGCAACCACAGCCGAACAGTCTGTTGCTTACTGGTGGCTCACCTAGCCAAAATTGTTAATGACAGTGACATAACAACGGTGTCATCTTATTCGTGCTCTCCTTCTACTTCGAGACTTCTAAGCATCAAAGCCTACCAACAGCTAGGCTAACGCCCAAAGCAACATCGGGGAAACAGTCCTATTCAGCGAATCTACCTTAATTAGAACTACTCAGGAAACACTGATCAGCAGCCAAAATTAGCTCGAAATTTGACGAGTCTTTTCCCCATTGTCTACTCAAACCCCATATCCAGAATCTATATTTAGTGTCCGTCGAAACAATAGCTCAGCGTAAAGGAGTGCCAGACACGTCGGTGTCGATCTATTATTTTTCATATATTCAACGGAGCTTGAAAGATGATCTCCAATTTTTTGATCGGCATAGCTATCTGTGGAGTGAAAAATTTGCAAATGTCTGTTGGAGACAAATCTCCTATTTTTTTATCGCTATAGCCATCTGTGGACAGTGCTAGCCAGCAAAATTTAGCTATTAAAATAGCGAAAAGTGCAGGAAGGCCAAAATGCGTTCAAATTGTTAGTCAGCAATTGAAGCCCTTCCATCTGATTTGACTGATGTAACTTAACAGTATTGAGATTATTTTGTCGTTGCTACTATTCTGAGTCGTGATAATATATGGAAGACAGGCGTTACATATATGACGTTGTAACCTTATTTCAGTCTACACAAAAAATTGAGTTTCAAACAACGAAAATGTTAAAGCAGATCCGTGTAGCAGATCGGTATCAGCGGCGCTGTGTACGATAGATTTATGCTCTTGATAAAACCAAGCCAAATTCAGTCTTCCGCCGAAATGACCACCCGAATTCACCCACAGTGGGCGACACAACCTGTCCGAATCACTAGTTTCCAGTTGAAGTTCACTGACCGATGCAGAATATGAGATGGTGCCACACTGATCCAATACGAGCAAGGACACTGTCGTCGGATGTTTGGAGTAAAAGCTTACCCCGGTGTTTGTATGTGAGAATCCTTATTGGCGTCCACATTCGGTCATATCTTTGTGTCCTTCTCGAATGTCGCGTTAGCTAGTATTTAGGAAACAAGTCTTTGACCAATTTCTGCAAATATATCATTTCTCTACCCATTAGAGCACTGCCTCGCCACAGCCTGCAGTGAATTAGCACAGAATATTTATTCGCATATCGGGTCCTCCTCGTTTTCGTCGCCGTGGTCACTGCCGTCCTCTCCATATACTGTACTCTCTGACCTCACATATCTTGTAGCCCTCTCGCACACAGATACCGTATTTTGTTTACAGTGCTGCCTGGTCTAAGCGCGATGGTTGTTTCTTTTCAGTTCAGTGTTAGCAGTAGTGACTCACCGCAAAGTGCTTCGTTCCGACTGCACTACAAAGCGGACACATTGACACACAATCATCTTGTAAGCCGCGAGCACACAGGAACACAGTGGACATATATACATGCGCACATGAGAAGATTCCACCAACATTTCATTGCGACCTGTAAGGACATTTTACAGATAAACCATCTCAGTGTCACTCTGCGGATGATACGACCTCGTTTATCCGAAGATTTAGCATCTTTACAATGCCTTGGACTAAGATGATGACGCGACGATCGAAATAATCGTTTTTCTGTGGGAAAATCTAAAATTTCTCTTCGTCACTTCGCACTACTTCAAAACGAACTACTCACAGGTCACGCATTTGAAATCTGGTTACCGGATTATCAGGAGCATGATGTCACAGAACGTGTCAAGAAGTATCAACGATCCTTTCAAACCAGAATATCGGGCAATACTGAAAAAAATTCACAACACACCGTACGGAAGATGTTGCTGTAGATATATTATGAAGTGGGAGGAATACGATTCATGTAGCTGTCGTTTGAATGGTCTGAAAGGACTCATCTGAGAGTAAAAACTGATATTCCTAGCCTTTACCAACTTTACGGGTAAATGTATCCTTTCAACGACCAGCAAGTAAACGAGCTCTAATTAGAACAACGATTGGAACGTGATCAAGCTTCAAACCACACAATTACACTCCTAAACAAATCAAACGTATGCTGGAATGCCTTTGCAGCAACTTACTTTTAATTAAAAATATCCATATTTTCTTTTCTAATGGACGTGCATAGTTTTTTTTATTACCTAATCCATATGTTAATATGCATACGAATATAGATTCGCTGCGGCTTGCAGGATAAGAAAACGGCCCGCTCCACTCTGGAACCCCACAATAGAAAACTGATCCTTTAGAGACTGAATTAGTTAATTTCATCAGCGAAGTGAGGCCTCAACCTGCCAGCCCGAACTCGAACTGGTTTTGCCGTTCAGTCTGCACAGACGAATGAATCATTTTCGGCCATCTACATATTCCACTGCTTGCTCGTAGCCTGTCTCTGCTCATACTGAAACTCGTTTTTCGAAGGCAGCTATTGTGGTCGTTCTTATTAAATATGGAATAGCATTCTGCGTCCATGCGTGGAATTCATACATACAGAGAGCCAGTGGCCCCAGGCAGTACCAGTTATATCAAAGAGCGATGCTTTCAAGGTATGCCAAGTTGGGTCTGCAACCAGGGAATGAGAGGCCATTGATACAGTGGTGCAGGTACGCGTTGTTTATAAAGTTCGCTCTATGTCCCATGTAGTTCCACAGATTTCCAGTATCACATGGCTTCCTATCAATGTAGCCACGAACAGGGGCAGCGAGCTCAGGAAAGCTGCCCGCAGCTCGTGCTGTCGCCCTACTACCATTACTGCTGTTGCTGTGCGATCAATTCAAAGGCGCGTTTCACCAACGTAAAATCCCGCGTCTTGAACGAACGAGCCTGCAAATAACTACGGACATTTCTGAGACGGTGCATTTCTACGAATTTCTTATACTCCATCGATGTTCGACTCTATCATTCACTCAGTCCCGTACGCTCGTATTGCGTCGCTTGACAGGATCGTGCCTGGAGTCAAAACCACCACGATGCTACGTACGAATAGGGTCATCTGGCTTCTGACTTCATCGTGCTCGTTTTACCGGTCTGGCAAGGTTCAATAGCACATAGGCTTGACGTAGGCGATGACGGCGGCAAATGCGGCAACGTTGAACATGGTCTGATGGACTGTCTAATAAAGCATGCACACGGCATCGCGCATCCTTTTATACTTCAACCCTTGATCATACCTTACGAATAGTGCGCAACTGCTGCACTCACTGGCTTTGGTGCTCGCGAGGTTGAAGAAGACAGCTTGAACGGAAGCAACGATGGAGTGCAAGAGGACGGTTCTGCGGAGGTGAAGGAACTAAATTGCTCGCATGCGTGATATGACAGACACTCTAGCGACCAGCTATCATCCCCTTATATTAAGAGCATTTCTTGTCTATTTTGTCATTCTTCGTTACTCCCTTTTTCTATAACTGGCTTACATAGTATCTTGACCATCTCGCAGAACAGCGGGCTGCCAAAGACTGTATGGATAAACAGGAACCTCTCAATGCAGTTGATATGACGATCCAGCCATCCCTTATCTCCAAACGATGCATGCGATAGAAGGTGGTTAGGTGGCTATTCTCTTTCTTTGTCGTTACCACCTTTTCAGCCGAAGCTAATCTCAGCTCGTTCCGTCTCCAAACCCAACCGCTAAACTCGTCTTCTTCTTCATCGACTTCACCCGCATACGTGGCTTGCTTTTTGGTGCGGTCCGCACAAATATAGTGAGATCCTAACTTGAGTTATCGGTATGGCACATTCATTATTTCTTAGTCAATATTCTTCTTGTCTGATAATTCACAGATTTTTTATACCTGTACAGCGTTGAAAGGTGGTGGGAACAAATGAGTGGATCTTCGATTTTACATATGCATTCTCCTTTCTGGTATTCAACAAGCTAGGATAGTGAACTTGGCAGCTTTCTATAATGGGAAGATGACAAGGTAGCGTGCTTGCTCAGCTTCTATTCCAGGGAATAGGTCTTCCCATTCAAGTGAATGACAGTCTTGTCAGTTCACTTGGATAGCAGTCTATGTATTCCAATGAAGACGTCCTACATTTCAATGAAGACGTGAATGTAGATCTTAAGCTAAATAATTGATGAATGGTGCGCTAACCCAGTGAGTAGTCTTATTTGCCTTAAGTAGAAGCCTTCTTGGCGGCACGGTCTAAAGATAATCGAATGCGCTCGCAGTCATTTTACAGCCACAGTCAGCCCCGTGTGGTCTTCTTAAAACTTTTCAATTTATTTCCAATTCCTTTGACCGTTCCGGGACACATACGCGCAGGTGCTTATTTTACCAAAAGTACGCGCCTTTGGAACAGGACGGACTACAAGGTGAACGACGTATATTCAATGACTACACTACGAATAGAAAAATTTTTTGTGTTGCCTTGACACCTTGGTAGTTCTTTCTATCTCTGGCTGATTACTTTCAAAAAGCAATGAGCCAATGCAGACGCTTGACCTCCAATCACCAAGGGCGCATACATCTCTTGGTATCTGTCTTCAGCACAGCGAGTTTATCGAGAACATACATGCTGTGCTTAGCGCAAATTTAACTATCAGTCGCCTTTTCGGTTTTTTCTCGGTCTTGCTTTAGTCTTTTTTCTCGGTTCGTCTTGACGTAGCGTCTCCTTCCGGGCTCCGTTTGCTTGCAGGAGTTTGGTTGCCATGCCTCTTGGGCAGTTCCCTTAGCGTAGATCGCTTTTAGTCAAATTGAAATTGGCTTTGCGAGGCACCCAATTCGTTTCTTTCGAACTAACGAAATAATATCAGTTCGCTCCCCGCCTGAAGGGGCACGAGCTGCGGGAAGTCAACACTGGTGGGTTGGTGGTGAAGAAAATGTGTATAGCGGCCACGAAGAAGGAAGAAGTCATTGTGGACCATTCGAAAGTTCTAAGATTCAAATGAATAAATTGGATGAGGCAGGGCTACCGTACCAATTGCAAATGTGTTAAGGAAATTGTTAAATGTAGGGTCGAACTCGGAGGACCTCGCCGGCCATTGATGCGTTCAAAAAAGATTCGGGAATGGGAGCGCAGCCATTTGCACACGTTGACACCTACGCAACGCTGCTATTGGTGAGCACTTGAATATGCAACGTCCGAGCAAAGATAAGTATACGATTCCCTTTTTCCACCTCGGGTCATATGACGTTGTGCCATAGGCGGAAAATGAGAACAACTAGTCGAATTCAAATAAATAAATTCGGCTATTTTTAGCATATTTTAAGATGTACGCAAACGGCTTTTTAATCGTATAATTTCAATCGCTACTTATAGCACGTTAAAGACACGATGCCTTTTGGTCAAAATGGATGGCAGAGTTTACTGCAATCACAACAATGTATAGCGATTCATGCTTCTTTTCAATTTTTCTATTTGCTCGTGAGTGACGCAGTTCAACCAGATTGCAGTTAACTGTAACAGTCTAAGTAGGGCCAGAGATGATGGCAAAATCTTTCAACTGCGGTGACTGGTTTTCAATTACCTTTACCTCGCGAAACGTAATTCGTATTGATTTTACAAACGTAGATATTCAGGAATCAACTAGGTATCAATTCGTAATAAATAAATAAAAGGCAGCTATTATCTGCCTTTTATTACGAAAAACAGCTGTGGGCGAGGATAAAGCCGTGCAAATATTAATTATTGAAGGTAAACACATCAAATCGCACCGACCCCACACTTTAGCCTGTTGGAAAGTACCAGGGAGATAAGCCTCGGGAAAATTCGGCATTATTCTGTGAAGTAGTGAGTGCACCTTGAACAACAAGTGTATCTATATATAAGTAAACATTTATAAGTAAAAAAAAGTTAGAACGACATTACGTCCATATCGACTAGGCAAGAGTGATAGTTAACAACATATTTCTGCTATTAACCTTAACAAAGGCATCGTCTATTTTGAGGATACCTCATAACTCAAACGTAACGTGACCAAATTTTAGACAGGACAGTAGCAATAGCACAGATTCATTTGATACTTCGAAAACTTTAAAGAGACGAAAACAGACGCCATTAAATTGATTCGCTTTGTAATTCAGATTTCTATCATGCTGACAATTTGCGTACCGGTTAAATATGATGCTATGGCTAAAATTTGATACAATGTCTATCTAGTAAACTGAAATTTTAATGATTTTAGTTGTCAATCGATTGCTTATGGTTAGACATACCTTGGCTTACACCCGTTCGTCGCTCCGTGGAATAAATGAATAATCAATTTATAATAACAGCAATACAACGCTCAGCATACAAAAGTGGATGTATAGACATAAACGCCGAAGTTAGAAACGCACTTATGGCACTAACATTTTTAGAACGCTAGCTATATTTTATACTGAACTGCTGCATTAACGACAAGAACTAGATTGCTGTTCTTAGATTATTTTCGTTAACGGTGTTCTATAGATAGGGGCTTATAATCTATGTAAATTGTTCATATAAAAGAAAACAAATCCATTTTATTGTATTCTGGCACTTATTCGTTTTTTATATGTCATCCGCTATGCGTTTACCAACAGTCCTGTGTACAAAGTAGTTAATACCAGGGCAGTCTTTAATTAATTTCTTAGTGGTCAATAGCATTCGTGGTGCGTTCGTATGTGCCTTGCGACCGGAGGAGACATAGGTGCACGACTTCGATCCCCGTCGATGCACATTTACATTTACATAGGTGGGTCTTACGAAGTAATGCAAAAGCTGCTACCATGGACGTTAAAAGTTGGCTGATGGTCAGCCCTAAGAAATATCTTTTAGTGGTCAGTAACAATTTCCGAATGCAATTCCTGATATGCGATCATTTTTACCTGGTTGCTTCAAACTATTTTCTCTTGATACCTTATTGTCACCTGGCCCATCTGGTCTTGTTTTAAATGCTAATCTAGTACTGTCGGATGATGATTGAATTTATTTACTTTCGTACTTTGATTGTCTGGGAGTTTTGTCTGCTTTTGCCGGTCCATCATGTGAAAGCGTTTCAGGCATGCTTTTTCACCAAGGCGTTAAACAGCAACCTTTTTTATCGGCCGTGGTCAGAGCAGCCAAAGTAAACATCACAGAGCACACTTCTTATTTCTTGTATTTTTCCTCTAGTCATGTTGTCTCTACTGTCGAGTGCAACGGAGCCAAGAACAACATGATACAATATACTGACGACTATCGTACGTGTACATTA
>MNPL01008409.1:0-12972 GCA_002081605.1 Tropilaelaps mercedesae | reverse complement strand
ATATATATATATATATATATATATATATATATATACACACCATTGTTGTTGCGTTGAATCTAATGAATGGCAGTTAAAAGTGCCGTTATTTTTGCATGAAAGTCCAATAAATGCATGGTTCACACGCACAAACAATTCCAATTTTATTTATAAATGTTTTAAAAAGGAACGAATTTCTGCACATTTTTTTTATAGATACTGTAGAGAAATACCTCGTTTTTGTCAACTATTTAAATGTCTAAGGAAACTTTCCAGCATTTTACGTTTATTTAAAGTTGATTGAATAAATCGCTAAAGTTAGTATTCACTACATAATCTGTAGCTTCTCAATTCTGTAAATAAAGAGCCTTTCTGAAACGTTCAAGCGTGATGTGCGGCCATAATGTGTAAACATACACACACACACCAAAAAAGAAAAACTATAAATTTTTTTACAAATATATTCGCCGCGGTTGAGTGTATAAAGAATATGGTGGTAACGTCATGTGCATGGATGGCCGTCGTTGAGGGTGACGAGACCAATATTGGGAAGCAGCCTTATAAGAAGGTCACGGCCTGAAGACGTTGTCGGTTCCACCGGGCGCGGCGCAGCAGCAGACGCCACCACCGCGTCCACAAGGGGGAGAATGCATATGTCAGATCTACATTCGGCCAAATGCCACAGAACAACAGAGGGCACACGCACCGCTCTTCCTTCAACCGCATCTATCCAACTGAAAATATTCCTTGTATTTCTCCGACAAAGGTAGTTTACCACATACAATAATGTAAACCCTTAATCCTATTTACTATATATTTACTACTACAAAGTGTAACCGAAATTTTTAGGTGCTGTTGCAATCGAATGAATCAGCAAACTTTAACTATTCGAATCTATCGAAAACCTACTTAGCATTTTCATTCTATGGTTTATTCATGGAAAATATTATTTTACGGTCAGAATTGATCAGTATACAACACGTGCTTTCATAATATTAGCTCAGGTTGTACCGAGGCTACAACTTCTTGGAAAGCGTATCGAGCGAAAACCGAATGGTCATACCAATCTTTCGCAAATTGTAGTATTGCCTGCGATTCTGTTTGATTCTGTCTGCATCTCTTCAGCGCCTACAGAATGACAGTGCGTTGGCTTTTTCTTTGATAGCATTAAAGGAGTTTACCATATTTCCGAAGTATGCACGTTTCCTTCACAATTTACTTACCATATGGTCAGTATTGGTTATTGCCTTAAAGGCTTAATTATATTGATTGACTAAGCTTTCGAAAAATATATCTTACCACTCTTTACCAGAGTCTAGGCTCGTTCACACGCTGTGCAAGGATACAGCTGTGGGACCATTTGTTGGGTACGGTATCTGTTTCAACAATACAAAGAGTGTGTCTAATGCGAGACGATGTCGGAGGCTACACTTTTGGCTTAGAGTGCTCTTCCTACTTTACTGGTGAACTAGTTCGTTTCACTGAGAAACCCCAAAGAACGGCTGATATATATACAGTCTTTAGGGACGTCGGAAAACGATTTTTAGAGCGTATCTCAGAGTTCTACAGATGTGTCAATAAGTGAACGCACTCACTACTACGTCATGGGGCCAAAGCAAGTCCACAGTGTAGGGGATACATCGGCCACACATTATGGACAATATATGGGTCAGAAAGCGCATATACCACCAAATGGGGCGAACATACATACACACAAGTATATAATAGTGAGGAAAGATGCTACTAGACCGTTTGTCCACATAGCCCGTTTGTCCAGTTTTGCCGCTTGCGTCTCTCAGTTAGCTTACGAACGAAAGTATTCGATCTATGTCAATGTGTGAACTGACCCAGAGGTAATGCACTGATCAAAGCAAGGATACGTGCATTGAAAGTGTCTCAGCCCTCGGTAGAGAAAACGTCGTGTGATTTGAACCCGTTCTGTCACAGACAGGCATTCTATTACAAGGACGAAAACGAAGGTGGGGGCTAACATTTGCCGAATCCTGTGTGTTAGTCTGTGGGGAGAGGTACCAGAGGTAGAAGAATGTATGAAAAGATCGCTTCGACCAGTGGGAAGTCTGGCTTGCAATTGCTTCCGTCTACAAGAATGTTCGATTTCTACGCCGCATTTATCGTAGGAAAACGGGCTGTACTTGGGTTCTTTAGGTGGCGCAAATCAATCCCCGGGGAAATATTTGCTTTTTCTCTATCAATGAAGATAGAAGATGTGAGACACGTCTCCGCGATTGAGCGAAAAACAAACCCCAGCGTTTATGTCAAGGACAAGAAAAGAACAGCTACGCCGTTGTTTACTGGCCGTCCAACGATGTCATTGAGACGTGTGTACACCAGCATATGCAAAGAGATGTGCGTATAAATGAATACGTTTCTTAATATGTTTAGCTCTTTGAAAATGAATATATGCACTAAAAATATATTCAAGATAAAAAAAAGATAACTGTATGTTGCCTGCAAATAGCTAGAGAGACACGGTTGTCTACACGGTTGTCTTAATTGTGCAAACTCCATTTATCAAGGGATATGGTTTCTATAAGACGTAGCAGAAAAGGAGTATTTCATCAGAGTACATCAGCACTGAAAGAGTTGCCATTAGCGAATTACGCCCGTAGCAGTGCATTCCTGTGAATTTACGTAGTTTGGAGGAATTTGTACCGCCCGAAGGTCTAGCGTATACCTCTGCTTAGCATCCAGAATTATTTTATAAAGCGACATGACGGTATCATATACAATGTCTCTGCCACACGCTAAGCTACATCTGTGTATATCATTTTTTCAAAATGAAACATAATACTGTTGTCAAACTGACGACGTATTTAAACTATGGCTGTCCTAACGAGGACAATAGCATGCATCAAACACTCAAGTACATAATAGAGCAGAAACAGAAGATAAATGATGCAACTGGCATGGATAACATCGGCACTAAAATTATGACAAAATTTTCGCCACGAGCGCTACGCATGTCCATATAGCGAAATTACTGCCTACCCAGTCATCTACGTGGCATAAGTGTATTGAACTAACGAGTGGCTCGTCCTTCGATCTCACCGCATTATCAGGCAGCTTCGCTGCTGTTCCTGGCAACCCAACGGCCCAATGAGCTCGTCTATATGATCAACCACACGATATTCTTCTGGGGTCTCTGCTTAACCATCGTACTGTTCTGTTGATAGAGGTTTCGAATTCATTGAGCGAAAAAGAGTCAGGACGGAAGGACCACAAAGACCTTGAAGTCCCTCGAGGCATGTGACGGGTCAAGTGGTGGGCAACGCCGCATCTCCACCGTTCGCTCACAAGAACGCTTGGATCGGACGGTATGGTAGTCGGTAGATGGAAGTCTATCAGACCACCGGTCAGTGTCTACTCCCGGTTAGTGGTCGACCCCTCTCGCCTATCCGTTCTCATCTAAAACGCAGACCTTAAGCAAGAATGGCCAATTGAAAGGGCACTCCGGCGGGGGGAGGGCGCGAATATAGGGGTCGTCAGTGTAACACGTGAGTCTTTGCAGCTGCCAGCAAAGGTTATATCGCGGCATGGTAGTGGCCGATGTGATCGTCGACTGGCGCAAGGTTCTTGCTAAGGAAGATAGATTGGAAGCTATCATTGTTAACCGATCTGGGATGGGTCCCAAAATGTGGGAATCAGCGCCAGAGGAAATTTAGTCGTCAGTGAGGAACCAGGCTTGGGTATCCGACCCACAAGAGACCTGTGGGCATTCGATGATCGCACCTCATACTACAGTTTCCTTTGAGATCACTAACAGTAATGCAGGCCAAAGCCGGTCCTTAGTCAAGTGTAGGACAGGCCTGCGAATGAGTTGGCTGGGTGCGGGATCATTCTTTCGCCAGTGGACCTGAGCACAGGAGTGTTTGAGCATTCTGTGTTTGTATTATATCGATGGTTATATCTGTGGAAACTAACGGGGCGGAGTAGCGAGAAAAGCCTTTTATTATTTCTATATCTATCGAAAGCCAAGTGCCCTCGCAGCCAAACGTAATTGTGTGAGGATGTGTTGTAGACGCTCGTCTGTGCTCTGAGAGAACACTAAGTGAGCCGTCAAAGGGAAATGTCCCACAGGCTAACGCCTAGCCTCTCGTGGGAAACATGTAAATGTGCCTCGGAAGTCTTCTGTTGGCTCCCCTTTATTTGTTCACTTCCCATGGACTGGATGCAATATTTATATGAAGAAACATAAAACACATGTAGCGGTGTACGTATATGTACACACGCGCCTGTGTAAGAGAATAGAATAATTCTTCTACTGTACGCTATGTTTTCTTTAGTGCATATTCCCTTCGGAAAAAACTGCGATGGGTTGTTCATTCAAAGCGAAAACTATAAGATGTATTATATGTTAATCTTTATATAAAAGAATAGAGCTATAGGTAAAATACCGCTCTTAATTCGAAGAAAAGCTTATATAGGAAAGGTAAAATGCATTCTTGGAAGCAATGATGGAATTTCTTAAATTACATTTGAGTTGACTTTTGCTAGAAGATCATTGATTGATAAGTCCTTCAATGCAGAATAAACTGTATCCAGTGTGGCATGAACCTACAAAACACCGCCATGGCCTTACTTTTCATACTGAGTAAACTGTAAAATGGCGAAAACCGAATATCTATAGAACTATTTCTATGGCTGCGTGTCCATCATTTAGAGTTCGCTCATTTATCTTCACCAAGAGAGCAGGCAGGCAAAAGCGAATGTTTAGTAGTACCAGTGCCAAAGTTTGTAATTTATCAATTTAGTTTCAGGTCATCTTTTTAGCTTTGCCTACGAGTATGGTAATTGAAAATCTGTCGCGCTGGCTTTTCATAGGATATTCTGCATACGTACCGGTACCACTGCAATAACGATTTTTCAGTTCGAAAAATGGTGATTTGGTGTTTACTAAAGATTTTGCTTTTGTGTCCCAAGTTTTATCAAGGCAGATAATTACCGTTATCAGTTTTAAAAATAATAGTTTGGCTGCTTAAAAACGTGGCTACATATGAAGATAAAGAGGCAAACTAATTTGTCTATATCCTGCGGAGTAAAACGAATGTGCCAAAGCCACACGCGACGTTTCTATTTTCTGTCAGGTTGTAGATTCTCCATGAAAAAATGCAATAAAAAATGTTTTTAAATTTTCGTTTTTGTGTAAAATTAACTCACCGCTTTGAACATCGTAGAATTGCTATTTCGGTACTTTATATTAAGCGTTCACTTTCAGATGCTGACATACAGCACAAGAAATCCACATTCTGGAGTACATTTTGTTGAAAGAGTAGTAACTTACATATGTATTTATGAGAAAGGAAGAAGAAAAATTCTTTTCGATGGCAATCCTCTGCTGACATAAAGTGCACCTCTAGACGAACATTTCATAGACGACCTCACTTACATCACCCCTAAAGAACGTATAAGTTCTCTATGATAAATGGTTTTCGTTGTTGCTGCTGTTGCCATGTTGTCCTCCGCTATAGAAAAAGAGGAAGCCTGCGGGAATAACCTCTATTACAGCTAGAGACAAGTGGTGCTGCAAAGGCCCGAGGATCGATGTGACAAAGGCTAGAGAACGCAATAGCCCACGTACGATAGAAGCAGAACTAATCGTAATAATCTAATCTTCTCATATGACAACGATATAAATGTCCTTGCTTTTTTTGGGTACCAAACTGTCAACATATCCTATTCGAGAATTATTCGGTATTATCAGAGTAATACATCCTCCATTCGGTTTGGTCTCATCACGGCAGTTGAAAAGATAGCACCGACGATCGTAGCTTTCGTTGGGCATTCCCCATATTTAGCTGTATATATGTATATAAACTATAAAAAAAACAAATGAAATGGTAAGCAAGGTTACCTGTGTTATGGCTGACCTACTATATACGTTTCAAGGTACACATTACTCTGTTATACAATTCAATATGAGTCTACCTCGCCTGATAAATTATCACTGTTACTCAGGTTTTGCGTTCACCTTATGAACATTGATTTAGAGCCTGAACATTTTTTAATGACAGCACCATACCACTAACGATAGAACGTATATCAAACCTTTGGAACACACAATATGAAGATTTAAATATGCTATATAAGGAACACGCGCAACGGAAGGTGTTATGTATCAGCATACTTTCGACTTTTTCCCTCAAAAACCGTCTTTAACTAGATCCATCGGGGCAAGTTCGGATAAGTACAAACATGAAGCACGACATGAATTGTCTGACCTCGCATTAAAATTATGTGCAGTACTGAGCCTAGTGAGTTCCTGGACAGGAAACTTTAGTGAGCCTCTCCGTAATATATATATATATATATATACATATATATATATATATATATATATAGATTGTATGAGGTTGTGCGTATATAGCGCTTAGATTGCAAAAGCTCAGTTCTGGTAATGGCGAATGTCGGGATGCTGCCTATCAGGCATTTGTGGAGCAACTATAAACCAGACGTCCTGACCCGGGCATCTGGAATGCGAAGATCCGAAGCATCCGCTGAGCGCGTCGTTAGTTCAGATAGTGTATGCAACCGTGAGGGCGTTAGGAGATTTAAAACCCATACCACGCACTTTGTAAACTGCAACCTGGAGCCAAGGATTGTGCGTGATACTGCTATACAACACACTTATGTGTTTAAACAGTACTTGATTCACCGACCGCACCTATTAACGTTGTTCGCGAAGAAAACAGTATTGCAAATCTGCGAGTTAGGTGCCCCAAGCAGAAGAGTGATTGTATTATTATTTCACACAAACGCTACAGAGGCTCCAGCAATGGTTAAGGAGACGTCGGTTCGCCACGAACGATCTCAGGGACACCCGATGCATGCTTAATTATTGAACCTTGGTTAATCGCATTGTGTTTGAGAATTCTGGTTTCCGGCGTTTTGGTTTTTTTCCAATTTGTCTAAATGGTAGTATCGTTACAGCGCTCATTGCAGAATTATGGTACGGGCAGTCACGCATAGGTGGTTGCCTTGGTAAGATGATGATTTTTGGTATTTTCTAAAATCGACGTAATGAACAACAAGTTCTGTGGCATATCAAATTTCGGGAAAAGTAAACCTTCTGACATAAACGGAAGTTTCATATATTTAGTGCAAATACATCGGCTGCTATCGGAGCTATGAGCGAATGATGCATAGATCGTATTTCATTTGCTCTGAGATGTGTCTCGCTGCTATCCGACCCCCTCCGGGCACATTCATCGATTGCTGTGTACTCCACTCATCGCAACAGGCAAGTGAAGCCACCTTTTAATGCGAGGCCAGCTGTAGAGCGAAATGGAGCTGACGGCATGACCAACGGAGAAGTTGGACAACAAGCCCGCACGCTGGTGATACAAGACGGGTGATACACTGCCCCACTAATAGCACATATGTGGGGGAGGTAGCAACGCTGTGAAACTTTCCTGTCTGAGACTCTCGCGAGGAATTGTCCGGGGTGGGGCGTCCGTAGACTCTAACACCCAACATTTGCAAAACCGACACGACCCAAGTTGAATCCTATTTATGGCACATGACATTACCCCGTGTCGATACACCAAAACCAGAGTAGCTCAATTGCTGGACAGTTAGTGACAGATGGTAACGCCGACAAAAATGTGTGCAAGGCATCCCCTGCTGTCTCTCATCAGCACACGCCCCAAGGCAAATGGTGATAAAAATAATGCAAATAGACTGAGCTGCGTATTGACGGGATATCCATAGTGAGATAGAGACGATAACAGCTGCTACACTGTATTCAATAACGAAATGATGGAACGGAAATGACGTACGGAGCTAAGCTGGAACGCGGTCTAGGTGAGTACCCTCCTTCAGGCGCTGTATCCTTGTCCTCCTTCTTAGCGAAGCAACGCATGGTCCGGGACCAGGGAATAATGGCTAGGACCGGAGTGTTCTACTAACCATGATGCTCCTTGTGCCAACTAATAAATTCTTTTTTTACTTGTTAATTATTTCTTTACTTCTTTTCTTAGGAACAACTATACACGACAGCGATGATGCAAACACAAGTTGTCATAGCCATTCCGATTAAACAAAAACAGATCAAATAAGTCAGGATAAATGCATTCATAGGGCTCTGCTATTTGTACTAGGCGGCCGATACGATCGATTGATGCCGAGGACCATCGCACTCTGTCTTTTGGAAGTTCCAACAATTCCCGACCGCCAGTTCTGAGTTTCTTCCAGAGGCGCCTATTTAAACCTCACAGCCCGCCCGATTCTAGAAGTCGGTGGAAGTCCAAAAAATAAAAAATATATCCTCCTGCTTAGAGTTAAACTGGGCTGATTATTGTTTCAAGTCTTTGAAAACACAGTTTGTCCAATAGTTGTTCATATAATAGTCACAATGAGATACGCAAACGAGCGCCGCCGTTAGATAGCTCGTCCTATACAGATGAGACGTTTCGTTTGCGATGCTCTCCTAACGGTTGATGCGACAGGGTCCCAATGCAGAAGCGTAACACTTTGGACTGTTATCAAACTTGAAACGTTTAAATCGAATATATCGATAAAAACGAACTCCGCTGTTCGAACACCCGATCCGTCTCGTTCGATCGTTGATGGTCCCTAACCGTTGTGCCAGTGATTCGTTGTCTTCTGTGTCCACCGCTTTCTGTCTGGCTCGTTCAGATAAAAGGGTGATCCATCACCCCGCAAGACTTCTTCGCCTAGAGCTAACCGTCCTTCTTCGGTAACAAACAACGTACAAAACATCCCGGTCATCGCTTGTTGTTACGAAATACATATCGTAAACTGGTAGCGACGACCCTGGTCGGTTAAACCTTTGCCTGCAATTGAGTACGCCGTGCTTTCAAGCTGCAAATATCCACGACGCGGCTAAATCTAGCTCAAGTAAATTAGGTCAAAAACCACGTTATGTGGTACACAAAATGTTTTGTATGTGGAATTGTGGCCCATGCCTCTCTTGATACTCCTTATAGTGCACTAAATTTAGATTTCCACAATGCTCCCTCTCGTAAATTGTTCCTGCTGTCAGCAGTGACTTTTCTCCAACATCACAGCTCAGCTTGTTTCATTACGGAGTGCCTCTGATACAGATCTGAATCAATGTGCCTAAGGATTCCTACTGCTTTTTAAGCCTAGGTACTGCAAGCGCCGCCGCCTTCTTAAAAATATGGAACTTGTAATTGCTCTATGGAATTTGCTTTAGTACCGATAGAATTAGAATTTAGGACTGAATATTGTAACAAATTTTAAGTAGTTTTTGTTTTTCCAAGGGGTCTTTTCCGTAGGAACTGTTATTCTCCATAAAAGCCGGATTAAGCTCCATTAACCTGTTATTATCCATAAAATATTTATACTTTGCTTATTAAATACAATACAGAATATATCTCTGTACAAGTGTGCAAGTATCGTTCCAGAAACACCGATCAGCTCCCTATTCTGTTCTACGGACTATAAGAGATTCCAACATACATAGTTGCCTTCACCCATCCTGTTTTAAGACATATATTCCAGTCTCCTACTATATGATTCCTATCTTGGTTGCGTATCCAATAGTTAAACAAAAAATCTCTGCAAAGTTGTTAAAATATGAGGAGTTGATGTATGCGGAGGTACTTTTAACTGAGACCTTCTCTGACAGATGACTCTGTCAACATTCCACACATTTATCGTAAATAAAACCATGAACAACTTTGAAGATGAATATCATTGCTATGCACATGGTGTAATTCAACCTATTCATCTAAAAACTGCGCCTGGTATTCCAACTTCATTTAACAAAACATTAATGTCATCACCACTTGAACCACAAGAACATTTATCAAGGTAGTACTGTCCACAACTACCGTTTGCACCTCTCATTTCTATTTCAGTGTTTGAGGACTCAAGTTGTCAAATCACAATTTTCATCATCAGATGTTTACTTCCGGTGGCGAAAAATTACTATAGATCCTATAACGATAACGAAGTTGCTTTCCGTTCGCCTATTTAACTTCGCCTGCACAGTGATTATCTAAATTTCCAATCATTAAGACACCTTTATCTGCGTGCGTTTCGCTTACTTGCTTTGTTTACGAACAACCATTCTTCGTTAATTTCAGCCACTTGTTTGCAATGTGGTACACGACAATCCGGACTACCGCTCGTTCTGCGAAGTCTACAGAAGCTTTCGCACACATCCATGGCCACAGACGTGACACCGGGTAACAATTATGCCGCTACAAGTAGCATGCAGACACACAGCAAGCAGAATTCTTTAATTTTATAATCATGTTATGATTAGTGATCGGCATCCCAGATTCCAACATTTGTTGTACATTAGACACGAGCGCAGACTACTATAACCAGCACCGATCTGAGAACTGACACACCGTATATACTTAATTAGCTTGAAACATTCAAAAGAAGCTTACCCATCTGGGTTGTTGGTGTGGGCCAACTTATGTCTATTTATTACTTTTCGGAGTACAGCTTATATTAGACAACTTGCAAGAGTCAAAATAGAGACCAGTTCGTGGTGATCCAATACAATGAGATGACGTAATGCCTTTTCGGCCGAAGGAGCTATCAAATTTCCCTGCACTTTCCTGTAAAGCAGTTTATGAAATTGAAATCCGGCAGATTCAACTGTTCAGTTTTTCTATAACTACATAGAATGCATGACGTCTAGAATCTATATAAGGGGTGTAGTAGAGCAAATACTGTTTAAATTACTGAGTGGGTTAACCAGAGCTATGCATGATGGTTGCCTGCGGGGCAAGCGAGGTGTAGCGACGCGCTTTACATTTGAGGATAGCAGAGGCTCATTTTTGCACACTGTGGTGAAATCACTTATTCCCGCTGGGGTAACTCGATAGCTCGAATGCGTCATTTGCAGTTCCCTGGAGATTGAAACTGTGGAAGTTAACTTACTGTACGACAATAATAGTGTCATTTGAACAAAACAATGTTCTCTGGAGTCTGCCTATGTGAGCTTACGTAATTTTTGACTAGTTTAATATACCGGCCATTTGTTTCCGCCAAAATAATTTCACCAAGTTTTGTGATTTTGTTGCACTATATTGTAGAATATATCTAGAAGTACAACCTCATTGGTGTTCATTTGCGCTGACAGGCCTCCGTAAGTGAATGCACTACACCTAGGCAAGCTCAAGGACAGCTTAGCAAATTAGACCGGTTCACACTTTTTCTTATAATAAATGCATTTTTTTAGTTCTTGTAGACAAGGAGAGTACTTGAAAGCTCGTGTCCTCATCACTGCTCTTTTACATCTAGTAGTGTGTAGGTACGTCTTGCATGTCACAATCGAATTCATATTTAAAATAGTAGTCGTGCTCTGTAGGCAGACCTTGTTCCCAGCTTTTGAATTAATGTCAAAATTATCTTGAACGTCGCCCCCAATCAAGCGCCTCACTGGTTTAGATGTGAAATAACAGTTGTCCGAAACCTAATTTTGGTATAAGATATATTGATGCACAATAAATAAAGATGCAAAAATCCAACTACGAATGAGGATGTCGACGATCTGACACAAGCCAAAGAGCTATATTCTGCCTTTTTGTTGAAGAGATTGCTTTTTTAAAAGTAGGACTGGATAACGACGAAGAGCAATGTGATGCGGTAGCGCTTAAATTAATTTTATATTGAAGATTTCTGCATATTCTGCAATGTTCAGTCAACAGCACATAGTCGGCAAGACTATCCGTCAAGATAATCGATTGCATTTTTACAACAGTTTCCTTATTTTTGTCAAAAGCTGCCTAGGTCTACAATACGCCGGCTTACTGCAATGATAATTCAGAGACGAAGTAAACACAATCTTCCCTTCCTATGAGTTCCAACCAAGCCAGTGTTAGTCGGTAAAATTAGCTGAGCTACTACTGCGATTAGCAAGATTGTCATCTATCGCCTTAAAGTAAGCAAAAAGCTATCCTATTTCTTAAATAATTAAAGCTATACGTTATACAAGCATTATATAGCCCCTACAATTCATTGAGAACTTTTATTTCTATATCGCCACGTCAGCAATTTCGATATTTCGCATATATTCTGTGGCGGTGTAACTATAGTTATCGGCACTGTGCTTTTTACCGTATTATGTTTTGCACAAGAAGCCTGCATACCTCAAAAATGTTTATTTTAGTATTCATTTTAACTTCCTTTGGGTAAATAATGGTAGTGAAATTGTACGGCATTTCATATATTTGATGCTACGGCATTTAATTATAATTGTGGCTACTTTCCATTGCTGACATTTAGTTCAACGAAATTCCTACAACGAAATTCAATACAGACAAAAAGTGCGGAGACTATTTCCTGTATACTTTATTTCGCTATAAAGTGCTACAAATTTTATTTAAATATGCAATATATTATCATTGACTTCAATAGTATTCGGTCCCAACAGGCTTTTCATAAAGTAGTAGGTTCGGAGTATAATCAGAAGCATGATATATTGGTAGATCGGGACCAGCGTAAGCAAACCGGAGCACCAATTGCTTGTCGCATGGTGTAGGTCTGTGATACGTGTGCGAGCATGGTTTTGGCACTTAAAAATGAGTGCCCGAATAGTCTGTTTCACGCGGCCCAATACACATGATTTCAATGTATGATTGTTGGAGTACGCTCTCCAGTCGTACCCGAGTTTTTAAAAAAGTATTTGCATGCATACTTTTACTCGTTTTTTGTGCGAATAATACCTTTATCTATCTCTAAAAAAATGACCTATCATTTAATCATTCTCAAGCGATATTTGTCACTGACAAGAGGGCTGAGAAAGTCACTGACAAAGAACATCGTCGTAACATACTAAGGGAGTCTGTAGAACCGCCGCATGCATAAAAGCATCCGTCTACAGTTACATCTAACAGACAGAGAACAAACGTCTGCGTTTCTTTCGCGGCCAAATTGCTAATTACAGTTCTTAAGAGTGTGACAAATGCGTAGGGTTACGTACGTATGTTATATTCGCACTTGAACTCTGAAAGCAATTGAGCCAAGAAT
>MNPL01008407.1:0-14520 GCA_002081605.1 Tropilaelaps mercedesae | reverse complement strand
ATATATATATATATATATATATATATATAAACATAATGCCATAAGAGGCCCTCCACCCAACATGTCGTTCAGCCGATCATCAGCTAGTAACTATAATAACGATGAAAACATTCCACCCCTTGACCCGTACCACGCGTTGTTCTACAACGTTGTCAACAACAACCACTTCGATTACGACTCGTATCACCACGACAACAGCAACATCACGATGCTCGTACACGTGTGAGAAAAGGGGTTTCGTCTCTGTTTTTTCACATTCCCCTCTTTTCTTCGAGCTTCAAGCGTCTTCGTTCATCCCAGACGAGAGTTGACCGTCCCTTCTTCTGCGGTGCTTTGTCTGGCTTGCTTTCATTTGGCTTCTGCCTGGTCTTCTTTCGGGCTCAATGCGTTGCGGCCGACCTCCCCCGCCTCCCGAAATAAAGGTGCGAGGTTTTTTCTTCCTTTACTCACGCATAGGCATTCATTTACGCTCTGAACTGATGCGCAGTTTGCTTTTTCCTCGCCAATCTACAACCCTCATGACGCGTTCTCCATTTACTATACACTGCCAACTAAGACTCAGAGCTCTCTGCAAATAAGAATTCGCGCGCGTTACATCGTAGATTCAGGATCCACACGGCCGTGCACACAAGTGCATAGACGCATGGCTATGCTCAACCACCCAGAATCCGTGAACGCTCGTAGATGCTATGGGAATACATCGTGGACGCGTCGAGCGTGCCTGCGTTTCATTTCTTATTTTAGTCAAGTCGCGTTCGTTTACGTTTAACACAGCCGTCACTATACGATTTTACGTCAGTCACACCACGATAGCCACTTTTCAAGCTTCGTGGGGTTACACACACACAGACACACACACACTCACAGAAACATCGCCGCCAATTGATGAGGCACTCCTGCATAATCTTCTTTTTTCACAGTTTCCTTCAGTTTTTTTCGTTCTCTCTATTTGCGCGCGCGCTCCACCTCGAAGTGCAGTGCAGTTGAGACTATGATGATTTAGTCTCTGATGTCTGCAAGAAAATTCACCCTTGCCCAACAATCGGCCGCTGACCTTAAGACGCTCCTTCCGTGAGATTGCCGTACACACCCACATGCACGTAATTTAAACCGAACTTCACTGATAACAGAGAAGCCTATTTCTCGGGAGTTTCTCTTGAGTCGGCGCCGTGTCGTATGCTGTCCACCACAAGTAACTTGCTTGTTCTCTCTCTAGCTTGCTATTTTTTGTGCCTTCGCGTTGCTCGTCGTGGAGCCGTTCTACCTGAGTGCGAGGTGTAATTGCGACCCTAGTGGGTGGCAGTGCCACTCATTCAATGGTGACAGTGTGACCATGGCGAATGGCCAGTCAGAGCGACCGTCATAGCGGCCACGGCAGAGCCGGCGTTAATCCATAGTGGATTCATTCAGCAAGCGAATGTCGCGAGTAGTTACTACGACTGCTTCCATATTGAGTCAAGCTTTCGGACTCTGCCGTGATGAAACAGCAACGTCGGCGGCGATCTGGCCATGACAGCGACAAAACAAAGTAATGACGCGACCTGTGTGCAGTGTTTGCCGCTATAATATTCACGGACTCAGTCAAAGATGCCGCAGAAACATGGAAAAAAAAGAAAAACATCAAGAAAAAAATGAACTCGTCTTATTTTTGGATTTTGAGGTAGCAGCTGGTCTATTGATTTTAGTGCGTTGAACGGAAAAAGGCACTTGAAATTCTAAGCCAATTGACATGGAACCAAACATATGACCCTGTCAAACGCGCAATTTTTATCGTTTTTCTCGAGTTTTAGCTTTTTCCACCTTAGTGAAATTTCACTATTAATGAATACGTTCATGTAACCTAACCTAACGTCAGTTTATCAGAATAATTATAGTTGTCAAGACCATTATTGGTATCAATGAGTACCAATCATTAACAATTTAATGAAACGTGTATCCATCCACCTACAGGCCATTATCACCATTATCAGCCATTATCACATTCGAGAATCATGTTCCTGTTTGCTTCTCGGTGTCAGATAATGCCAAGTGTTTTAGATGACGGGAATGCATCTATATTCTCATACTTCTCTTGATGACTGTCATTCTCAGATCTTCTTTTCGTTTATTCCAGATGAAGATTTCATTTGCCTCGGTGACTGGGAAGGCGCTAGAGGTGACGAACGTTTCGTTGCCCTGATGGACACTAGCGGCGACCCCAAACGGCCAAAGTACCGCTGCGGAGTAAGTTATCTCTCCACGTATGTTTACCGGCCGATCATTCTCGGAACACAATACGTGAAAATGATTTTTTTAATTACTAAAAACAGATCTATGCAACTAACAGCGGATGGTCAGTTTCGAGGTGCGGTGCATCCCATAACATAATGTTGTACCGCAAAGCTGTAAATACTCACTATTGTGAACAAATTCGCTACTCGTCCGATCATTATGATTACTATGCTATATAGTGACTATTAAACAAGCTTTCGCACAGATGTGATATATCGTTATGTAGTAGTGCGCGGTATTTGCGCGAAACGTAATTCTTCTCGAACTACACATTCCATACATTGTACCGATTTATTCCCCTTTCGTTGTATCTATATGCACTGCACTGGAAGCATACACAAATGTTATCTTTTTGCTGTTTGTCCGTGAGGTCGTTGGCGGACGCGTAGAACATTTTGCATAGAAGCTTAATCACAATAGATTAGCAGGCGGTTGCGTATAGTAGCGGCGATTTCGTATCATTCCTATCCGAAGATGTCCCATCAGATCGCACCGTAGAGTTACTGCGTCACATGCATGCTTGCTAAAATGACGCTTGTCTTGACAATATATTAACGCATACGTTAGATGATTGCGAAGGGGAAATACACACACTTAAATGGCTTACCCAAGGCTAAACAAATATAGAGCACCGGCCATAGCGAAGCTACGAGGCAACGAACTACAACCGCAATGTATCTAATATGAAACACCGGTACAGCCCTTCAGCGCCGCGGGCTTCAAATATTGTTGGGGGGTTTAGCTACGATCGGTGTTATTAGCTGCTCATCGGAACTACTCCTTCCCTCTAGAAAGATCCTATAACGGCCCCACCCGATGACCACCTACAAACAGTATCAAAGAAAACAAAATAAAACACAATGTATAGCGTTCAAAAGTAATTACCGGACATCTAGCAACCATCGTTTTTTTCTATACGATTCCCCGTAACGCTGCGTCGGCACAATAGCAATCGTCTAATCGACAGATGCATTAGCCGGGTACGAGAAAGGGGTCGGTGTGCTTGTTGTGAATGCTATGAAACACATGACCTATTTGCCTGCTAAACTTGCCTGAGCTCCAAAACAAGGTCAATCCCTGACGCTAAAACGGCAGAACCACCGATAGACGTTGAGTGTATTTGAATTTTCCAGAAGTGTGTCTGTGTACGTATAGACTAGATCACATGTAAATGTAGATGGTGCAAAAATATTAGTATTCGATAATGTTTTTGAATTCCCGCCGTGAAAAGGAGTGAACTTTCACTACAAAAGTGCGGTAAAGTTTGATTAATTGCAAAGGACGATGTTCGACATTTAATTAGATTTATCATACTCGATTGTCTCTATTTAGTTGTACCGACAAGACCCTGCTACTGGACGGGTGTACATGTCGTTGGCGGCTGATTCAACGTGTCACGTCGTGTCGGCCCATAACGGCTTTGAGACGTTTATGCTGGCCCCGATCGAGCCCGAACCGTTGCCCCCGATTGTTGAACGTGCTCAGTGTACGTTCCCAGAGTTTACTCAGGGTCCTTGGGGTGATCAGGTTAACATCGACGAGGGTACCATGGTCATGCGTGACCCCAAGAATGATTTCAGCACACAGACTATTCGCTGCCTTCTGCAGGGGCAAGATAACCGCTTCCCTGTCTACTCAATCTCGCAATGGTGAGTGTTTGTAAATGATACCAAAAGAAAGCTATACGGTAAAAGAGTGGATACGAATGATCCTTACAATTACAGCGAAAAATAGGTTTAGGCACAAGTGGATGAATGTATGACCACAAAAGTCCTCATTTGAATGAGATCATCTGCCAGCGCTGTAACAGTAACCGTTGCACAGTCATTACTTCGTCCGAGAGTCGAACGGTGAGAATTTCTTCTAGGAAAGTGGCTTGGACGTGAACATCCATATTAATGGTTATCCAACTCAATTTCAGTGGTGAAGAGACCTATGCGTGCGTGAAGTTCCAACGGAGATCTCAAACCGTCGTAGAATTTCAGTTTGGAACAACGGATCCGGCACCTGTCGAAAATCTCTGCGCTGACCAGCGGTTTTCTGACTCTGAATGGGTCACTCAAGGACGTAAGTTAATCGTGCGTTGAAGTGTTGCTGCGTTACAACAAGTTAGGAACATATCAATTTAGCCACTTTAAATACGCTGGTGCTGACTAAGTTATCGGTATACAATTATCAATCAGCGATCTCTTAATCGAAATAGTTAAATAGCACAAACACGAGGTAGTCTTCTAATGACTGACCGTTCTACGAATATTAATGTGACCAATCACTGTGTACAGAAACTATACAATCGTACATTCTGTTGCGAATATATTTTGTATAAAGCACACGAAATGTTGCAGTCGCATACCATCCAATTTGACATCCGATCACATTGAATTGAACATTTTGCCAGTTTGATCTATTCACCAAAGTATCTCGGTTTTATCAAGCGCAACTACATAGATAGCCGCTTAGCTTGGCCCATTGTTAATTGATGGTTGAGTTCATAAACTCATTATGGCAGGAGTGTTAGCTAAAAAGTGTTCTAGAGTCCAATATTTGAAAACTGTTCAATGTCCGAACAGAACGGTTTTTCCACGGAACGGGACGGCCGGAACGGAATATCCCAACTTTTGTTCGATGGCGGCGGCTTTTACAGTACCGTCGACTCAATCCGGCTAGCACGCTCAGCCTGTGCTCGCACTGTCTGTACATGATATTCAAGCGAAAAACACGAAAAAGCTATCTTACTGGGGGGAAACGCCTCTTTTTCGATCTTCAGCTTCAAACTGATGAAAAAGACTCACTTAAACGAAATTTGTCGTTTGGAGCAACGTATAATGCCCGTGTCGTCATATGTGCTTTTAGAGAAAAGGAAGTAGAGAGCCCTATAAAGAGAGAGAGAGCGAAAGGGCGAGTAGAGAGAAAATATTGATTCGTGCATACTCAAAGTAATAGTGTACCGTGCTTGCCGTGTATTCTGTGGGTCGTTTGGTGTGATTCGAAATCTCCCGTAATGCACCAGTCATCTTTCGCCCGTTTGTCTGTCCAATGGGACCTTCTCACCTCGGCGTCAACATTGCACTACTTCGCCCTTCGTCGTCTCATTGGTCATATTTATCGATACGGCAGAAGTGGCATATCTTCCCATGGTCGAACCGGCTGAGAAAGCCGGAGAGAAACACTAACGACGAAGTGTATGTCGAAGCCTGAGAAGCGTCGTATCTCATCATATTGAAGGATACCTATCCTCATTGGGTCTTCTTTTTGGACCTCTCCGGCTTCATAGACTTCTATATATGTTCGCTCCAGCGCTCTACAGCGAAGGAAGTCAAGTTGATCTGCTGTCATCTGTTGACTTCAGCTTGACTCCCCGCTTCGGCCGCGGTCTGTCGACCTCGTATGCGCCCCGTATCAGAATGCACAGAGAATCTTCCCTCCGCATGTCTGTCTCCGCTTGGCGTGCCGTTTGCGTCACGATGAGGGAGTATGTCTGCGTTAATAAAATTTAAATGTACGTTCTTGTGTCTCCGCATCCCGAGGGGCTGTTCGAAACGAACTTTTCGCCGCGATAGGTGCCGCTGGCGCCGGCGCCCTTCCCATGAGACGCAGAAGAAAAAGGCCGCATTGATTTTGTACCCAGAAGAAGAAAAGAGGTCCATAAGCGTCGATTGGAGGTGATATCGAGTCAAGATGGAGCAGACGTCTCAACGAGTGCCTATACAACATACGAAACCCGGACAACAGAAAACGCGTGGGGAGCTAGTGGGTCTTTAACTACAGTCGCTCTCCCCCAAAAGCAGTGCCCCACCCCAGAGCTACAGGATTTTGACGTCGGGGCTCGCTGTTGTAACTGTCGGTATTGCGGTTCTGCATTTAGTAGTACCGCATTACTGTAACCAACTGATGTGAGTACACTGGCAAGCGATAATTAAACCCAGCAGGATGTTTTAGAATCAATTGCAAACGATGCCTAGCGTATACAACCGCGGCCTTCGGTATTTGTTCGCGTTTATTGTGTCATTTCTGTCATAAAGAGCGAAGTGAATACAACAACCAGACGCTCGTTTTAACCTATAATATGAATGATAAGGTTTCTTGTGGTATATAAAGTACTACCTTACTACCTCAGTGGTCACTGGCCAAGCTAAACGCCTCTTTAGGGTGTCACTGGAGCTCTTTCAGCCTTATCTAGCGAGCGATAAAAATGGCCCTTTAATACCACAGATGCCTGTTCAGAACTTGTTGGACACACGCAGATTCTGTCCAACCGGTCCACGTCCGCTATTGCTAGACAACTACTACTAGATAGAAGTGATTATCAGATGTATGTTCGTTTACCCCCTATGTTTGTTTGATTATGGTATTTGGCCAATTATAAGTTTATCGAAATGCGACTCGTCTGGCGTGCCAACCCCGTTTGCTGTAAATCAGAGTATTGGTGATGGGCGCAGATCAACTGCATAATAATTATAGATCGAAAAATAATGCAACCCCATAAGTGTTGTTGCATCTACTGTCATTACTGCGGCTCAGCATATTGGTGTCATACGCGGCTGTATCGCTGACGATATTTACTGTGGACGTTTTAGAGAGGGCATTATGACCTTCTGTGCGGTGGTTTACTGCAGCAAATCATCGAATAACCCTGTGCCGTTCTGCTGCGGCTATGATTTTTTGAAAAGTTAGCTGGCAGTTATAGAGCAATAAGGTGCTTATAGCGTACTGTAGACAAACAAGACGAGATATTTTTATGTTTGCTGTGTTGCATTGGTGACAAAAGTGTCGTGAGAACGCATTGGTAATTACCAATGACCTAGAAAGGAATATGCTACCACTGCAAAAGTTAGTATGGCGCGCGAACCGACAAACTCGCGTCATCCTTCAGAAATCCCCAGGTACGGCGATTGAAGCCGATAGATTGCGGCATTATTAAACTACCTATTCAATAGCAATAACATTAACGGTAACTATCATATTGATAGAAACAACAACAGGTGGCATCAATAGTCGTGCAGAACGTAAAAATAACCGTTACAATAATTGCGCTGCAATAACTAAAGAACAAAACTTCGGTGTGCATTGGGTGTACTACATAGCCGTCTATTTATTTGAAACCGCCTAAACTTTTTTGTTTTTAATTTAATACTCTATATTTTAAGTTTAGAAGCCCCATGCCTTTCTTTACGGTTATTTATATTATCATCCATTCCTCATTAACACAACGGAGCTTTGCGCAAAAGCTATCGAGACATGCTGTATTCGAGTAGAAGAAAATAGCATATCATGCCATGCCATATGTTTGCTTCCCCATGAAATTCCAACACACGTGTATAACAAAGAAGTCTTATTTAGAAAAAATTGAGGTTTACCATGAATCCGCGTTTATCCAACTCGTCTAGTCTACATAATCTACCTCATTACCTCATCATCTCATTATATCATCTATTACCTCGTTATCATAAACATTCAGAGATATTCAAAACCATGTACAAGATCGAAACCGTTATTTCTGAGCTTTTTGAAGCTTTTGTCCTGTTCATGATGCCACCACTGAGTCATCGATGTCATGATGATCAGACATAATTCAGACGTGGCATAACAAGACGACTGACGGCTGAAGTGCCCACACCCTTGCTGGCTGGTCAGGCGGCAGCGGCGGTGGCTGCGGGGTTGCCAATGAGTGCTGTTTGTTTTCAATAATATCGCCGTATTAAGCAGGAAGCGAAACGCATAGCTAACGAGTGTGTACTCTGCGTCGAACCCGCACCCGAACAGTGGAATCTATCGCTGACGCCACAATACCAATGTGGCCATCGCAACGCCACAACAGAAGTTGTTGCCATGCTTGTTATCCGTGCTTGCCGCTGTCGAAACACGGCTTCCATTCTCGCAGGCTGCCTTGGTCACTGCCGACAGTCGATAGTGAATATTTGTGTGTACCTGCCCGAACTTTTTTGTCCGCGATTTCTTTTTAGTATATTTTTTTAGTTTCTTTGTCGTCAACATTGCGTCTTCGTCGGCTAAATTGGGCAGCGAAGTAGTAACGACATCGGTACGTTGATTTGTTCGGTAATCTTGATCTGCTGGTCGACCGTTCGTAGTTTTGTCGTTGACGACCACCTGAAGTGGAGTTAGGCAGTTGCGCTGATATCCCAAATCGCTGGCTCTGTGAAGCGTTGTTGTTAATTCGGATGCTAGCACTAGGACCAGTCTGCTCTGTGTGTGTGTGTGCGTGTGTATGTATGTGTGTGTGTGTGTGTGCTACGACGGAAGAATCACTTGGCGAGATCTCAGCTCGAAGAATTTGAACCTCTGCAACGGCCGCAACGAAACCCTACATCGGCAGATAAACAGAAAATGGGCAATTGTTAATAAAAGTAGTTATTTACCGACGATAACACAGGCACGGACTATCGCATATAGCGACTACTGAATCGCTGGCGGGTCCACAGAAGGGAGATAACATTGATCATCATGTAGGAGCCTGATAACGGGAACACATTGGCTCAACGAAGGCGGGAAAGGATTCCGAGATACCCAATTACTATTCACATTGGCCGTTGCTGTACGATGGCGAGTGGTTGTTACAGCGTACACAGCTGTAACCACTGTCTGGAAGAAGTGGTCAACCTTCAACAATCTGCCATTTGGTAAAAACGCTTAGGAGGTCGACGGGGTACTTCCAACTTGGCGTCCGATGTGCAAATTCGTCTGCCTGATATTGTGGGGATTGCAGCTGCACGTGTATTCAAAAAGCAAAACACTTTATATGAATAATGATGATACTATCACAGTGATGTACCCGAGGGCTTCCATTGGGTTTTACACATTTTACGACGGTTACATCTCTTAGATGCGTGTGCAACGGAGTGCCTAGGTCAATCCGACGTTGCTGGCCGTTCCTATGCCCGGTCCGTACATCATCACTTCAACGAGACGTTATTAGAGAGAACGGATGTTCACCCCGATAGACCGCTCTGATCACGGATTCGACCAGCAAACACCATGTGTGTAACTGTTGGTCGTTTTGGCTCATTTGCCTTTTGGTGACGATTTTTGCATCGTTGCGCGCTTTTACATTGCCACACAGATCAACTGCCGCTCGTTGTGGAGGGAACTTCCCCGGAAGACACGTTGAGGAGAAAGATGAAACGGTGGCTGTATTCCGTTTATATAGCCATACTTTGCTGTTTGTTTAACTATCGTGTTACGTACGGTTTCGGTGAAAATGTCGCTTTGGAAGTTATCTCTGTGGTGGATATGAGGAATTTTTTGCGCGACTGTCCGAAATTGGACATGTCAATTGGCATACAAATTTAGCCACACATTAATTTTATTACGTGGCTAGTTTTTTCCCAAATTAGACCACAATGAGGTTGGCGCCGTTCGACAGAAGCTAAAATCTGTCGTTGTTGTTGTTGTTGTGGTTGCATACAAATTGTACGAAGTCGTCATCTTCCTATTAAATGGCGTTTCTTTTTGTTCAATGCCGCGTATATCTTGACCGTGTTATCGAGAATGCGATGTCTTTGCTGTTAGACGGTTCCGAATTGGCAAAGGACATCAACATTTAGGGCTGCCTAACAAATCCGGCTGCACCCATTACGATACTGGTGCGGTACATTCATTGCGATTAAGGTAGGTGTATATTTATTGTGTATTCTATTTATTTCTTATAATGTAAGCGTTGCATATTCAGGGTCTATAAGATGCAAGCGAATCGGTATTCATTTATCGGGACGAAGGCGGGGGAACTTTGTCAATGTGATGGCCGCAAGTCAAGCTGGCTCGTTTTTCAAACGTCCATTCACGGGTGAGCGTCACTATTACGCTCCTAGTTCGATCTTAGGCTTTACTTAGGCTTTTGGCGCCCGGCAGGTCCTCATAGTAGCAAGAGATTACATGCTAGTTTCCGTTAACGTTTCACTCGGTTAAAGTGGAAGGCCATATTATACTGTCTGGTCCTAGTGAACGTCTGACCTACGTTTACAACCGGCAGGCACGTCAATATGCAAATTTTAAGATACCAAATATAAACGCTTACTTTTAACTGAGTTCAAAAAGGGGACTAACTGATTATGGCCATTGCAGTTTCGGTAATGTTGCCACAGGATGAGAAAATTCGGTTGGGAAAGCGACTAACTAGAGCCTAGCTGCTCGTTTAGAGAATGCCCTCCCAATGAAGAGTGGACATATAATATTAGTTTTCATTAAACTAATTGTCATTGTAAATTGTGTAGATTATTTGGGTTGGCTAGATTATGGGGCCGCCTGGTCATACAATTGTTCGCTATTTCTCTGTACATTGGCAGTCCTCAACTTCATAGCTACTGATCCACATATAATTAATAGGCTGAGTTCAAATGAAGTGCTTATTTAAATATTGCTGTACTCATCTTGCCAGTATACATGAGAAATTTCGACCCAACATTGTAGAGCAGCGTTGTCTGTACTCAGTTTATTAGTTCCTGTGTATTCGACCGTATCTCACCCTTGACCACTGGTGCTGTTCTCACTGGTATGGAATGCTTCTAAGCGTTTTTAGCGATCAACCAAGACCGAGAAGTACGTGCAAATTTTCACCATTTACCATTACCAAAGTGAACAATTACAGAATAGAATCGCTGAGATACTATCTGTCATATAGTAAAGATCATGTGAACAGCTTTTCCTCTTCCTTTGCCCGTCCCAGAATAAGAAAGTTAGGAACAACCTTGGCGGGAAGCTCGCGTTGCTGTTGTATTTCGTGTTTTCTGTCGCTGCACGCTTTAGCCATATTTACCTTGACGGTACGTAAGTTTAAGCTTGGCATCAATGCGACTAACTTCAATACTCCACCTCGAGCGCTGAATGCGTGGGATATATATGTCTCCGGGGCGGCGACGCCGTTTATCGGAAACAAAACTTTCTCTCTTCCTGTGTGTCGTATTCGCTGCAAATGACGTAGCCAACTGAATCCCCTCCTAAACTCAACCCGTCGTCTCCTCTAGAAGATGGACTAGCATTTTGTGTTGTGACTGTGAACAGCGGAACATTGAATCATATTTAAGCAGCAACTGACAGCGATGAAACAACTTTATTGGCGACATCGTGAAGAACAACGACGGAGCGGCTCGTCGTGTAGTTTGTCTACCGTCATCCTGATTGTCGTAGCGGTGATGACATGGAGGTCGATTTAATAAGACGCGCCGAAGCAACATCGTATGAGCCGGACAAGTTGTTCTAGCAAGTTTTCGTTGACTTTATCCAGGCGTCCATCCGCCTACCATTCTTTGCCGTTTGTGCGACGCCTGACCGGCCAGCAGACCATAAGCCAGAGAGATCTTGATACAAAGTATTTTCAAGACGTAGATACAAAAGTGTCACTGCCACTGGCGATTGTCGTGACGTCGGTACAATGAATCTCCTTTGAGGCGAAACACATCGCTCATAGTTGCAGGGCTATGAGGTGGTCGTCGAGTGAAAGGCTGCTGCTCTGAGGTAGGCGGTGGCGATGTCGTGAGAAGTCGCCAGTCCGTAGAAGTAAAGAGACCCTATCACTGAGTGGCTGAGTCAGTCAGTGATTGAACTGACTTAGCCATTTTGACGGCTTTTGGCTGCTGGTGCTCTTGTTGCCTTACTGTGGTTCCCAGCGTTCTTTGAATTCGAAGATAGTGAATAATAATAAAGAAGGATGGGTGCGCCATTCAGCCGATGCTCCCCATAGACAGGAAGAAGTGGACACCAACCGCTGGAAAAAGAACAAACAGTTGAGGAGTGGCAGGCAAGAGAAGGTTGGGACTGCCACAGTCGTAACAGTAAATGACGACGTCGTAATTTTGTGTGGGAGTGCACCAACGGTAACTTTCAGAGTAGCAGGATGGGGGTCACACTTGAATCACATCCGCACAAGCATACAGCTCCTATAATAAAGGGCATAGAGGCAGAAGTTGATGATGAACAGGCATCAAGCGTGCTTATATATATATATATATATATATATATATATAGAACAAGTACAATTGATAGAAGCACTAAAATAACTCAAGAGACACTCCCTACCTCTGAGGAAGCAACCCCCACCCATCCCCCTCTAAAATCGCTGACATGAATCAACTGATGGGTGGTCACTGAGATCGTGGCCTGTTTTCGTCGTCGCTAAGTGAGGCAATAGGCAATAACCAACAAGGTGGGTTGAATAAATTGACTGTTGTTGCAGTTAAGGCGCATCACATTCAAATGTTGCCAGGCTCTCCGCATAATGAGTTGCAGGCCAACTTTTTCCCGGGGTGAGTCGGTTTGTCTGTCATTTAAGTAGACGAGAAGTCAGCTGTTGAAATGAAAACTTACGTTAACGACATGACGACGAAATGTCTGGAGAGAAACTTTTCAAGGTTGACTGACCCTAGTATTACAATGGCAGCCATGCCCGCGCTGTTAATGACGAAAACTCGTTCAGTAGCAACGACATACAACTAGAATAATTCGAAAGATCTATTCCAGCTTAATAATGGTATAGCAGGGTCTTTAATAGTACTTTGCTCAATAATTTAGTTTGGTGAAGACTATCTATCTATCTGTCTATTAGATGCTCTGCCTGTTTTACAAATATTTAAACGTCCTCCCGGGGCTAGCGGGCTCGCACAAAAGGTATTATTATTAATATTCCGCATGCCTATGTCACGAGCGTACCGCTGCTTGATGTGGTTTAGCATAAATGTACGGACAAGCCTGCATATTGCTTTCACTAATAGTACCATTTAAACTGCGAAAGCGAAAACAGCAGGCAGAGTTGTTGGAACCACACGCAAACCCCTCGTCACTCACCGATGCACGCGGCGTAATGGAACGCTAAGACTTTAGCCAGCGGTTGCTTTTATGCGATTGTATCAGTAAAGTTGCAGAGAACAGATGCTTGTGTTCGCAATTTTCTCATGTTTTCGTTGTCGCAGTCATTTTAAGGATGTTCTCATTTAGTAAATTTCCGCCGCCCTAGGAAGTCGCGTCTGCTTTATCGCGTCTGCCAATCACATTGTGCCCTGAGACGACCGATTTCCTCTATTTTTGTTGATCTCATACGCGCTCGTGACGTGCACCATAGGCCAGTTAACCGGAACTGCGAATAAGTTATTCAGTGAGCAACCAAATAACTTCACACGTATTTTGTCTACGAAACTATGTTTGCGACATTTCACTCTTTGCATTATGAAGCCTACCGATCACCATTAGAGCTATTTGTGCAGCAAGAAAGAGCAGAGATTATATTAGGTCTTTTTTTAAAAACACATAACCATGCTACTACTATGTAAACATCCCTGGGCAGGCTGTTGTCTGAAATTTGTATATATCCGTTTAGTTTCTAAATGCGCTGTTTTTTGTTGCTCTCGCATGCTTCATTAGGCAACCCTTCGTTGCAGTTAGCACAAAGTGGGGGTTGCCCCATCGTAGGTGACTACACAGGAATTATTCCTGGCTCCATAGGGCTATGTGCACGCATAGCCTCCGACTGCAACAACCCCGATATCATGTTCTACACCGTCTATAACTGCGACAATGCTACCCATATCTACGAAGGTAAGCAAATTGCATTGTAAAACATCTTTTTAGTCGGTTTCTTAAGTGTAGGTTCTGCGTGTTGGCGGCCGACAATAAAGGTGCGTATCACATGTAAGTCATTAGAGCCCAGTCATGTGTCCAGAAAAATCTTCTAGAAAACATGGAATCGACGACTGTGGGAATGAGAATTTTAGCAGAAGTGCGGGTTCAAAAAATCGTTACGCTGTTCATTCAAATAAGAATCATTGGCGACCTACTTCATCATTTAGTTCATCTGAGAAGTATCAAAGAGCTCGGTGAAATCGAGCTCTGCTTTTTTCGCTCGTTTTCAAACGAGTGACAAATTGCCGACAACGGAACGGTCAATTGTTCACCATTCTATGCAAAAATTCAATTCGTTCAATAGCTTGAAAGTTGTCTAGGTAAGTGGACTATGACCACCCTCGTCATTATAAATAACGAGTTGGATCGGGGGAAACTGATGTTCTTGTAGGAAACGAGCTCTTTTTCGACGGCTTATCAATATATTTAATATTCGACCAACCGTTTTCCCCAGCCATCCGCTTTACCGCTTTTATTTAATACGTTGGCCTATCTTTTGTGGATCTTTGCCTTTTTTCACCTTCGGCTCCGGCCAACAGAGGCTTACTACTATTTCACTATGGTGTGAACGATAAAACGATGTACATACACACACACACATATATATATATATATATATATATA
>MNPL01008404.1:0-13908 GCA_002081605.1 Tropilaelaps mercedesae | reverse complement strand
TATATATATATATATATATATATATATATATATATATATATAGCGAGATCATTTCTCCTAATCAAATAATTTCTTGAAACTACCTAAAATACGGCATGTAGATAAAATACGAAGGTGATGTGCTTCAATCTATAACTTTAATTTAATTCAACATTGAATCGAATTTGGAACAAACCATAATTTTGGATTTTGCAAAAAGGAAACGCGAAGAAGGGACTATAAACAAAGCTACTTGTCTGTGTTATAGATTCGTTTGGTTCAAAGAATGAAAGAATAACTCTTAGCAGTAATAATTTCTGTAATAATAAGTAATAATTTCAATATCTATGTGACTTTAGAACTAATTATTTTTTCGCTTGCATAACTTTTTCGTCACTTTATGAATCTTCACTTCATCTCCACTTCAAAATCCATTGAAAACTTATTGAATAATTCTGAGGCATTTTAAATTATTAGCTGTGTCTATAGGAATATAACGGGGGTCTTTCTGTTCATAAAGTGCGCAAGCTTAAAAAAATTGTGTTTTTGTTCGTTTTGTCTGTCGATATGTCGTTAAGAAAGTCAGTTTGCTTGAATAAATATGAATGGCTAAGGTTTACTAGTTTCACTGAGGCTTACATTAATGAAGGTTGCCTCGATCTGAAGTGACCCAATTGCCGAACGGATTTTATTCTTTCATCTAGGAATAAACGTTGTCGTTTTAGTGTGTGCCTCGGTCCAAATTTTGCCCTCGTCTTAGCCTCAAATCCTTATATTTTGGCACCACGCTCTGCCGTGTGATAAATCGACACTACCAAAACCATAAATATTTGCTTTGAAAGGGCACATATATTTACTGAGCCATAGTCACATACAGGTAACCGAGATCAAACCGATATATTATTATTATTATTGAAGATATTAGTGAATTTCAAAAATCCACAGTAACTTACAGTTAATAACATGCATTTGATCTCCTTGAACGCTCCAAGGCATCCTAGGAATGACACAAAGGTTACTATGCAACCAGTTGCAATTAAAATGGCGGCCGATGACACGTACAGATCAGTGCCCAATAGACGCTCCATAAAGCTCCTGGAAACGAATAGTTCGTCACAAAACACCCTAGAAATATAGAGAGTTAAAGAAATAGGTACAAATGGGCGGACACTAGATTGATTGTAATGGAACTCTTTTTGTATTTATAGTGTTTAATTTACGGAGTTATGAACTGTAAAAATTATTTCGCGAATGTCACAGAAGTTGTGCATGGGTTTACCTATCTGCGAGGGTCCAGACGCCAACGGAGAAAACAACGATTCCACCGAGCATGATGACCAGATTGGCTACGAACAAGGAATATTTCACCACCCGCCCGCAGCCTTCCAGCATTCTCGTGTCTGAAATTTAGGAAGTCAACAATACTTTTGTAAGTGACACTTCATGTCTCAGGCATATCTTAAAGGCTAAAAAAACGTTATAGGCTATATTGTTGCATACTGTTGAGGTAGAGATGGAGGCCATTGTACTTAACTGCTGAAACAGATGCGAGATCATCAATATGAACTGACCGTCGAGTTAATTTAACAATTTCACGGTTTACATAGCGGCAAAGCCGATACTTAATAAATGTAGATTTTACCTCAATTGTGTGTGTCGTATGCGATCATAATGTGATTCTCATGGGGTAAAATAATGAGAACATCATTCTCTTTTTTTGAAAGGCCGCATTGATAGCGGCTAATTCAGAAAACCAACACAAATGCTACAGACCAAATGGACAAGAAAAGAGTCATCATTGATATTGCATCATGCGTAGAACTGGAGTTACTGTAATAATAATGGGTATTCTGGCCTAATCAACGACTTGATACCTCGTTGTTTCAGTGACTGTGAAACGCTCTTAGACATTTCCAAAATAAAGAAGGATATTTTTGCTAAAACTCTACGTTGTGCACGGTGCTCAGGAGTCAAGCAAGCAAAATATAGGCGGACAGAAAGTAATATGAAATGAAAAGAATATGCAATTTACGCTTAATATTCATTTCGTGGGAAGTTCTATAGAAATTTAGAACCTTGAAGATTCACGCCATTTGGATACCTACGCAAAGTTTGTAGACGACAAATGATCACACGGAATAATTACTCTCTTCGTTTTTACAAGTTCGCTCGAAAACGTAAGAGATGGAGAAAGAAGTATAACACGATGTTATGGAATTCTTCCAGCTCACCTCATGGTCTGCTCAGATTTGGTCCTTTCAGTTTGTCATACTTCTTTTAGATTTGAAGATCTTGATACTAACCTTGATTTTCGTTGTGGCAAGGTGGTCCGGGTATCTAATGTGACACGGTTCTTAATTCTAAGCAGAGTTATTGAGTTACCTGAGGTTTTCGTTTTTTACCTATATTTAATAGTCTAAAGCTCAATATTTATTAGTTATTGAGCTCCTTCTTTCATTTAGTTCAATACATCCATGCTCAATTGATAAGCCATACCAATATTTAATAATATGTTGACGTCTGCCGAGCGAGTCCCACTTCTTGCCCGATACTACCTCGATAGTAGCGCAGATATTTAAAGGAGTTTCCAAGTTACAAAAAAGTGTTGTATGAAATGTTACGTTCCGCTGCAGAACACGTGTTTTCACAAACGAAAGCCATTTCAAGCATCATCTATAACTTCGAAAGGTTCTTTGAAAGTCAGCTTAACTATGGAATTAGTATTACGCAAACGTTCTCGCAACTGGCAAGCGTTAACGTCTGGTCAAGCATTTGCACGTTTTATTCTATTAAACATCAAGGTGTATCAAATGAAGTAAAAAGGAAAACGGAATCACTAATAAGTATTGGGATTTCGATAGTTGAAAACGGGTAGAAAAATATCAAGAGTGAAATAACTCAAAAATTGTTTGGTTTAAAGAGAAAGGTGTAAGAACACGTTTTGGTTAGGATCACGAGGTCTATCCAACTAGATAGGCTCCGGATACATTTTCTGTAGAGGAATTAAAACTAAGCGTACATTTTTTGTCAGCAGATGTAAGACAAAGATGAGTCTACTCCATTGAATGCGGAAGAAGGGCGGTAAATTGTATTCCTAAACTTTTTCTATTTTGTATTGATTTTAAAACCCATGTAAAATGATTTACAAACCCAAAGGACGGACATTCTGACCACCCTGAAACGTTGTGTTGCATTGCATCCCTTTTAGGTTGATTTAAATATAGTTTGGATATCTGAGATAATTTATTTATATATCTTGTTTAGCAATACAAAGAATATCATAGAGCAAATGGTACCGTCGAAAATAATCTTCAAGGAAAAGCTTAATTTTTGTTTAATAATGCTAGCATTTGACCTTTTAAACGCCCTTACAATAAACATTTGAGGTTCGAAAGTTTGATTTAGTTAGTTAGTTAGTTGAATCCGATTTTCTTATTTCTTTCGTATCTCCAAAAAGCGTTCCGAAGATAGACACTGCTTGAAAATTGAAGCCATGGAAAGAAAATAACAGGCAACAAAAAGCTAAATTGGCTGCCTGGCTGCCTTACATTTGGCTTATTTTCAGAATTCCAAGGTTGGGACTTACTGGCTCAAGATGGTAGTGTGGAAAACCACTGAAAGTCAGATGATGTTAATTTAATTGGAATTAGTTCACGACGGTTCAATATTATATCTCGTCTTAAGTAGTAATAGTTATGTACGCAGACTGAATACGTTAGTGGTATGCTTGTATACTGTTTCGAAGTTTTCGACTTTGACCCTTTTAGATATTTTGATAAAACTTGATGAAGCTACCATTTATTTGTATTGATTTCTCATAAACAATTGATTAAAACCAGAACAGATTGTATACACCAAGTCTTTAAGAAATTTGCTTTATACGTTGAGTTCATGTTAGCTGGTAAGAAACGCTCATGAGACAGCCTAGATTCATTTCTCAAACGGAACACTGATGAGGGGGCTTATAGAAAGCAAATTCTCTAAACACAAAGATGGTTAAGTTTATTGTCGACGCGGCAAATACTTGCTTTCAATGCACTACTTTTATTTCTTGAGCTATACAAGCATCCAGACATTATTTGATAATGTGATACTGCAATTTCATTTTGCCGATTGTTCTCCAGTTTCTCGTATAGCGTTCTGATTTCTGTGCGTGTGTATTCTGGTTACTGTGCTATTCGTAATAAAGAGAAAAACATGCAGAGTTAATAGCTTTTAATTTTTGTGAATTACACCATTCAAACAGTCGCCCGCTTCTCATCAATGTGGCACGCAACTATATTTAAATAACATTACGTTTTATAAAGGTATACTAATATTATACACGCACACATACAATCACATCGCCACGTTTAGACGCTGTGTAAAGCGACATAGTGTATCTAATGGGTACGAACAACGTTTATAAAATCCGAGGATAACTCATGAAATTTTGCCAAAATGTGAAAACAGTATTAGAAGTAATAATGGTGTTACTTATGGACAAGCCCCGATTTTTTAATAGTTTGTGCATTCTTTTGTACTTCGTGGCTAGGAGTATTTGATCTGACCATTCGGGTAAAAAAATCCGGATTCGTTCGAGTTCGAAGAGGTGACCGTTTATGAGCCGATCATACCAACAGAAAGCATTGTAAACGGGATTGCGCGTCTCTCATTGCAGTAACAATGGCGGCAGGGTATAGTAACAAATATGGTGATTTACAATATTAACTAACATAAAGCTTAAGTGGATTCTAGCAAAAGTGACATCTGTATTATTAACTTATTATGGTGCCATTACCGCTGATGCCTTCACGAACTGCATTTAAAGCTTTCTATAAATCAGCGCAAAAATGTACTTTTTTTATGCGTAAAGCTTTTAGGCGTAAAATTTTTCGATGTAAAATGTTAGCGGTTCTGCGACTTTTAGGGAAGTGGCTCAAAATACATTTATTAGCTGAGAATGTATGTGTTTTTAAAAGAAATTTAGATTTGAACGCATATACCTAGAATTGTTTGTGGATCGATCTGCATAAATAAGGAATTTATATGCACGTGGTTTAGCTACTAATCGTGTAACATTATATGGTACTTACACCAAAACCTAAGTCTTATTTTCTGCACTATTCCCCCCATACTAGTATGGTTCCGCAGCGGAAGCGGAACGATAAACACAGTACACCTGCTCTGTAGTCTAAAAAATTAGACTGTTGTCCACCGTTGTTAAAAAATTTCGGACAAATGTTTTGGCAGTCTGTTTAGTAGACTTATGTTTCATATATGCCGCCTATTATTCTGCAGTGCCTATCCTCTGTGGTCCGTTTTGGCCAATGCCCTTCATACTGGTGCCATTGCCACACCACGATAACTGTTGTGCCTATTGTTTTCATATGGACACACATAAATTGTCAGATCAGGTTCCGATTTGGTTTGACGTTTTAGCCATTGTCCTAACTCTGTGGATATTAACTTAACATTTGAAGCTTGGTTTAGCATACCTTAATCGTTGTATATTGCAACGACAGAAGAAGCTGACCAGACAGAAGTGTACGGTAACACTGGCGTTAGGAAATAAGTAATATGATCGAGCTAACATCTATATCACGCCTGCGATTTGTGTATTAATTGGCCGCGAATTGGCCGTCGTGAGAAATTTGCTTTTTTATCTGCCCTGAGATATCCTACATCATAGAAGCACATACTCTACGTGAGAATGAGTTACCACAATCAGCAGATGGATGGCGCTCAAGTTTCACGCACTAAATTGGCGCTGTAAACGACCGAATATCTACAATTGTCGCCTCAGAAAATCGATATTACCGCCGCCGCGTTATCCTGCAGTTACCCTTGCCTTTTTTTCTATAATAACAAAACCTTCTTACAAAGCGTCTTCTTCCCACTGTAGCCCGTTAGGCTAGCCTGTCGGCTAGAACCAGACCACAGGGAGACCATGCTGCCCATAAGAACAGCGATATGAGTAAGAGCACAAGCACCATTCTCTATGTAAAACCATTAATCGAGGCAGAGTCACATGAGGTAAATTTTATGGAAAAACTGATAGAGTTGAAAGGTTGGTAATTACGTTACGGAACATACAACAGCAAATACTTTTTTCGCACTGCGGCGTATGGCGTACCTTAAAGTTGGTGGTCGTGAAACACTACCAACACTCGTCGAGAAGAAACGTAGTAATTACAAAAAAAAAACATTCCACAAGTTGACATTTGTTTTGTTGTGTAGTTGAAAGTAGATATAAGCGAATCGACCGAAGAAGTTTGTCAATACAACAGGCTCAATCCCAACAATATTTTAATTCACTTAGTTACGCTATTAATTTGACTTATAACGCTTTAATGTACAGAACACGAAGTTACTCGTTCAGTCCTACTAGCATAGGCTCATAACTACTATCTTTCTGTAATACAGACATTTATTATAGTCGGCATTCAAAAGTCAAGTGCCAACTTAATTCGACGAGGGCTTTGTGGCGACACACAGTAAAGCCGATCGTCTGTGTTTGTTTCACAAGTTTACTGGAGGACTTTGAGCAGTGCCTCAGCTATTCTCAACAAACACAATTTGGTATTCTCCAAAAACCGGACAGAACGATCATTAACCATTTGGAGGTTTGACTTCTGACGTACTCCACATGCCAGAATCTAATTTATCTATTAACATATTACAGCATTCACGAAAGAAAGTAATAGAACTCTTGTACTATCTATAGCAGCCGAGGATTCGAATGCGATATTTGAAACTAAAGCAGTATCTATACACTGAACCAAAGAAGCAATCTGGCCCTCGAATAAATAAATACCCTAAAGACAACGTCTAGTAATTGATTTATTAAGCCGCAGGCCTAAGTGAGTCCAAAAATTCCCAGCTAAATTAGACTTCGGTTGAGCTAATGTCAACACATCAACTGTCAACAAGCAATGTGCAATGATTAGACCAGTATCAAATGTGGGGATCCGAATACTAATTAAATGCCATTCTTAATGGGTGGAAGTGACCACGATGGAGGTGATGATGATCATGAGGGCGATGATGTTAATTATTACTATTAATGTAGTGCGCCAACTCGCGCTTTCTTACTCTGCCTAAGAAGAATAAACGTTTTTGGTGCTAAAAGGCTAGTAACAGTTACTGAAACTCGACTTCAAAAAACCATTTTTTACAATTTATTTACTAGTGTAGGGGCATTCTCTCCCTAGCGTTCGAAAACTTGAAGCGAATCACTCATACCGACGTGTTCGTCCACAAACTAAGAAAATAGTTTCCCAAACATTTTGTATCTAAAGAAATAATGTTAAAAGTGACAAGCAAATACTATGCAACTGATACACGGATGTAATTCCAATCTACAAAAGCTAAGATGAAGCATCATGAAACACCCGTCAGTCGTCAGCATTTTTTATGGATTTAGGTATAATCTTACTCGCCCTAATTACTATTCACAGAAACTTTCACCTGAAAACACATTTTACAAAATGCATAAATAAACACACATTGGCATAAGCGCGTACACATATCTTAGACCTGCAATGCAGCACGTCAGTTCACAGATCTAAATTTTCTTGGATTCCATTGCCGCGCCGTTGTCACCGAATTTATACTAGAGAGAAAGGTAATAATAACTGAAGTGTGTTATAAAAATATGAGCACATTCCGTTGAGGTAGGCTAAGGCAGGTGTAAAAACTGCCAACCTATTTCTCTAATATTTTAAAAAATCGTGGATATAAACATTCATTGTATTTGTTTTGAAAAAGGGAACCTATAATATAATATAAAAATAATAAAAGAATAATAAAAAAGTCTACTGCCAGTCGAAGTTAATGTTCCATATAATCACTAACCAAAGCTATTAATAAGCATCTCTACGTGAGAAATGTATCTATGAAATTGAAGGCACAAGCTGCCTTTGTTTCACAAATATAAAAGGATGTCCTTGTAGCATTGTCGGCGCTAAATGGAATAGCTATTCTTTATTGTATGAAATAATCGGAAATTCAGTTGATTGCATCATTTGACTCTTCAAAATAGCTACATAAGTAATAAATCTGAAAAGAATCTTTCGAAAAAGAATGCATGTAAACTGATAAAAATAAATTGTTTTGGGTTACGAAGACCGACCCTATTTTGTCATGCATTCCCGTAAGTTGTAGTTTTCCACAGTCTACGTCCTTCTTGGACCCAAAATCATCCATCAATATCGTAATATCATCCAAAAAAGTAATCGAAAAGATAATGCAGGCTTCTCGTGGGTTGGTTTTGGCAAATGACGCGTGCGAAGATATTGATAAAATGATGATATTTATATACAAACGTATAACATAAGTAAAACACACAAAGTGTATAGTTAAATGTATATTCGTGATGTGTAATAGACACAAATCGCGTTTCGAAAAAAGCAAATGCTATAACGATGAAATGTGACCAAGATGACCAGTACTTGTTACAATTTCAGCAATTCTTATAAGGAATCATAAGATATTGAATGATGACTATTATGATGTTAGCATGTTTTTTCTTTTGTACGCTCTCTCTTCCCCATTTGCAAGGATCCTCTGGTCATCTTTGTCCGAAGTGTGCACTGCTTCACCTTATTATATGCGTACATATACAGACTCCTTAACAACTCTTAACTCTAATTATGACAAAGTGTTGAAAACCTTTGATCAACGGTTATTTCATAAATTTAACACAAAGAAATATGCTAAACTTTGGTTCAACAAAGTCATAATTATTTCTACATGAATAATCGAGGATTTCTTGGTGAGTAGCATGTATTAAGTGACCGGGAAGGTATGTTTTGCAAGTTGCATGTATTTTTCGCAGACAAAGCCTTAAAGTAAGCGAAATAATTTCGGATAGTATATTAACTACTTTTATACGAGCGCAAAAACTGGTATAATCACTTCACATAAATAAATCGCGCCTTCAAGAAAACCTTCTACAACCATTACATTTCAATACAGCTTTATTTATGTGAGCTGGCTAAATGGACAAAGTGAAAACGTCAAACATTCAGTTTAAGTGTAACATCAAATACTGAATATATAAATGATAACAATAATATATATGCCATATTTCTAGAACTTTTTTACGAAGTAGCTATACACTAAAACTGGAAAAATAAATAGTAACTTCGTTCTTGGTTGTGGGTTTCAAATCACAAATTGTAGATCTTGGATTTGTAAAAGTCCACTAGGAATTTCTACTTATTCCTCCATAGAGCTGGCCACTTTAAAGCAGCACATGCACGCAGCTAGTTTGCTTACAATATGTTCTATTTGTGTAACTTTATACTATTAAATGTCGCTTTGTGCTGAATCAGAAACCTTGCATTCTCTCAAAAGGGCGTTTCTCATCACAAAATCTTCATATATAGACGGCTTTTATTCTTCTTCTTTCGCAAGTTGTTATTGCTGCGGACCTATTGTAACCACGAGAAACAACCATGGCGTGAAGTATATGCAGATTTTTTATTCTAATGGAATTTCATTTTGATTAACAATCGAACAATTTCTCCCATAAGAACTATTTTTATGAATATTTTTACCAATCTTTGCAATCAAGCTGGCGGAACCTAAGAGAAGAGATCCTTAACACCCCACATTTCTCAATCTGGTCAATCAAGCTGGTCTATTTTACAGATTATGTTGCTTCATCTTTTCTTATTGTTTTGGTCTCGTTAAGTTTTATTTATAGGAAGCATGCTTATTTTTAAGAATTGACCTTATTTATATATATTATTATATAAATAAGTTCTTAAGTTGATAGGCAAGATCACTCAGAAAAACGAATGCAAGCAACATGAGAGCATCACTCAAAGAAATTCAACCACCGGCAATGTGATTTCTCTGCTTCGCTTGGTGTTGCATCATAATGATATTACCCGTTGTCATTGCCACCGTGTCTTTGTGCGCCGCATTTTGTACGTTAGGAATGACCTACCCTACCCCACCGCCATTTTCTGTCGCAGACGCGGCGGCGATTCTTCATTGGCCCCGAGGTGCTCGTACATGCACGGATGTACATAATGTACCCGTCAATATTTACTTGCAGGTGAACTCGTTTGTGGACATTAGTCTGTAGCTCATCCCCTGTATTTTATCTGTTGCTCGCCTGCAATTTGATCGTCTTCATACCGATTTTTTAGTTTTTTTCATAGCGCATTTTATCTATATTTACTATACAACGCTTGTGATCACATTTTTGGGGTGAAAAATAGGATAAGTATTTGAGCAACCAGTCTAACGTACACTTGAATGACTATTCCGTAATTGTATGTCGCGGTGATAGCTAATATAACAAGGTGCTGTAGTTAGCATTCGGCTTTCGAGAATTACTTTTTATTTCTTTTGACTAAATTTTCTCAAATGACAATGTGTCCTTGCACGTAGCGCTGTCTTTTGATATTATCGGTTTCGAAATTAAAAATGCCTTTGTTTTGTTCTAATTATGAGTAAAAGGGATGCGTTGGTTTTCTTTTACGTATTTGTAGTCTAACACACGTGGAATATCGCCAACGAACTAGTTAAAAGCACTCTATATTTATCTCCGAAAAAAATTTGTCACGTCACACTTAGACTTTTCCTGCGCAATTATCTTCAACGTTCCGTCGTAAAGCCGACGGAAATCCTTATCTTTCAATCATTGGATCTGATATGATGAACATCATAATTCAAAGAGAACAAAAGTGAAACTGATAAGAAATCAGCCCGGTCAGGCTACTTTCGCTGGGTCTAGTCTTTTATTTGGTATTATCATCAGCTTGTAGTGGTAACGAATATTCATCCTTAGCAATCAATTGTATGTGTCGCTTGTATGAAAAACCATAAGAGAAAAAGTTGGGTATGCTCGTTATCGCCTTCACTAGATTAGAGATGACTCGGCCGCCACCCGTCTGCAAACAATCAGTGCGATAATTTGTTCCCATCAAACTAACACTACATAGCTTAAGGCTTAATTATCTTCTTAAGAAAGAATTCACAAACACTAATTTAAATATTCGTATAACAGTATATAATGGAAATAGATTATATTGATTTATTACTATATGTATTTTGTGATCAATACTTCGTATCATTGCGATATGAGCCTTAGCCCAAAAAAACTTTTCTTAAACTTCTTTCACCATTGGAATCATGGTCATGAAGGAAGATGTTTTCACAAGCTGTAATTTTCTTGTTAGTTTTTGGCCAAAAAAGTTGCAAAAATATTTCATCTGCCCTTCAGCCAAGTGTTTCCATGTGTGCATAGTTCACATCTCTCTTGAGAATATCAGAGCTGTATATCTTTGCCCAACAGTGGGCGAAAAAGGTACTTATCAAAGATTTTAACTTTGGATAAAGAGTACGTTGCTACTCACAATAGGGAACCTTTAACTCGATTCATAATAATGCCGCGTTAATATTGATAATTTTATATAGTTTTTAAAATTCACCATCACAGAAGAAGCACAAAAAAGAGTACATGATTTTGTACAATTACGTCACAATTTACTATCACAGGGATGACACGCAAGATTCGAAACAAATTCGAGATCTTTCATAGATTCTTTACGCAGAACCATTCAACTATATGTAAATTATGGTTCAAGGCTTGTTACCGAGTGTTAAGACTTGTTTATACAAAAGTTCAAACTAGTAACATAATTCGATATTCGGGTAGAAGTTAGATCGAATAATCAGCGTTTAGAACCCTAAGCAAGGTACGCAATGCAGTAGCGCCCGGGTGTGCTATAAACGTCTTTCATAAGGAATTCCTCTTCGGAAACTGACGAATAACTTCTTTATTGTCGATAGGCATTTTGCCCAATTTCTCATTCAGTATTTACTGGGTAACTGAATAGCAGGTGTTGAATACTAATAACATACATTGTATAACTGGACTTGCGAGCATCTTAATCGACTAGCTAAACAAAATTTATTTGCTCTTTTTTGTTAATGAATTGACATTTATAAGCTGTCCGGGTGAGCAAAGTGTTAACCATCAGGTCCGCATGAGAAGTGCTCACTCAATACGTTTATTTTAGTTGACGTGCTGTTGCACTGCTTCTGTCTTGAATATATCGTATTTAAATGTATGTATTATTGTCTTTCGGCCGTTAGAACTATTGGAAAAAGCTTTCCAAAATCAATCATTACGCGAGCACTGCGAGAACAGCGAGCCATTCGATATTGCTCAATGACACCTAGTTAATTTGTCATCTTGATTTGGTCTTACTTTCCTAATAGCTTCGACTTACAATTAATTAAGATCATGAAGATGAATTGGATTCAGTAAATTAAGACTACGACAATAAGATATTTTTGGTTCAAGTAAAAATAACGCCAGCCCCAATTCACGAGTGACGTGTTAGACGTTTTGGTCTAATTGTAATTGTTGACTTAAGTATACGCCTTTGGCAACTAATTCAGTACCTCGATAAACCAATTTGAACCTCATATTCATATTGATACTGCTTGCTGTTGTTGGCCAAACTGTCTTTCCCGATCCCCACACCCATCTGATGCACCCTTTCAGTCGTTTTCTTATGGCCTACATATTCCAATCTATTCAACAACCAAATCTAATAGTAGTCAATCCCAATCATGTATAAGTTGCACCCTGCCTTGCATAAATGCAATAACATTCTTCTAACCTCCTTCAACCTCGGCCGGTTTAGTGGGGCATCATATCATCGTCGCCGGACATCGCAATCAGATCAAACGGGAACGATGCTTTATGAAGGTGTGTGAACGGGTATCTTCAGGTTAGCTTTTTCGACAGTGGCGCCGACAACGTCAAACATCAACGAACGAGCGCCATCATCAACTAATTCAATAAACGACAAACTGACAATGACTGACAACGAGAAAGATGTAGAAAAGGCGCTTCATTTCTTAGGTAGTTCGCTTCCGGACCCACTAAAGCTAGACCCTAGCAAACTGTCCCAGGAGTACTAGTATCCTGGAAGTACTAGGCAGTTCGTGGCGTAAAGTAGTATCCCTGGCTCAGGCCCTACAATAGAGGAGATTGTACCATCGCCTCGCTATCACATATAGTAACAACACCGAAACATCCGCCAAAACAATTATTATGCTTACTATCCAAACCAAACAAGGTACATGCATACACAGATGATGCACCTGTCGTAATAGTTAATCAGTCAGTTTGTCCACGCAACAGCGTCGACAGCAATAGTAACAACATCGCCTCTCAGTGGTTATTGCTGTTCAAGGTATACGATCATCGATGCGACGAAATCCTGCTTTACCTGCCAGCGTACCGACATGGTCCCTGCCGATAGTGTTTGTTGCTCCTCCTATTGCTGCTCCTGCCTCGTCCGCTGCCTCCGTTGCTGTGTTGGGGCCGTTCTACAACTGTGGCACGAGCAAAATTCTTTACGCAAACATGGACAATCCGGCGATGACGATGGACCATTCCGATAGCTCCACCATCATCATCATTACCATGACCATCATCGTCGCCATCATCATCAATAACAACAGCTGCCTCTGCGGCGGAATAGCTCTAGAAGTAGTCGGTCAATAGTCGGGCGACATTCCATTTTGCCCCAAATGTATTCGGACTTCTTTTATATGAAATAAAACTGCTGCGATGACGGCGATGGCTCCAATGCGGCAAGCAGCGGAGCAACCAGCTGCCTGCCACAAGCTGCACATGGTAGTCATTATATTAATCGCTGTATCCTTCCTACTTTTACTAGCAGTACTGCTGTTGTTAGGCAGCCTCTCGGTCAGTTAGTCGTAGTCAAATCGGCTACTTTCGTGAGACTAGCGTAAGTTGGGACAGATCAACTGTTGTGTTGAGCTTAGGCTATGCACATGTCCACTGAGGAGTGCTACCATTACGCAGTGAAATTAGTAGTATTTTTACAGAATGAAGAAAAGCTGAGAAAGGTTATAAAATATTCGTGGACATATATATATATATATATA
>MNPL01008401.1:31455-44307 GCA_002081605.1 Tropilaelaps mercedesae | reverse complement strand
GTCTAACTCATGTACATATATATATATATATATATATATGGTTTTTAAACACCAGCACAATAGAAAAACTTTAGTATGCTAACGCCGACAACCCTGTAGGAGGGTATTTTGTTGGAATTTACATGCATTCAACCATATAAACCGTGTATTTTATAGTTCACAAGAGTAAATAGACATAACGAGTTTATACCTGTTTCGAGAATTTTTTCCGATCTTTATAAATTTCTTCGACAGTCATGGTGCCCATGATGGCTCGTTGATGGCCTTCAAGAGTCTCACGCGCTATTGACATGATCTCGTCTTCCGTCTTTCCAAGGAACTGTTCGCAAGCGGCGCGCAGCATTTCTACATTTTGACCCTGTGGCACATGATAGACAACATTTTAGACTTATATATCCTTTATGAATAAAGACACCTCAGTCTGTACGGAGCCTGGCTTTTGCACAGAAGCAAATAATTCAAGTTAACGAAACTTCATGAACGTGTTAGCCACGCTATTGATAGATAATGATCTACCTGAATCTTGACTTGTGCAATACCCGTCACGGAGATTGGTACTCCTTGCTGTGTGTAGACAGTGTGCGATTCGATTGAAAGCGTCATCGTGTTGAGGGAAATCCTCTGTACGCGTTGAATCCATGGCCAAACGAACACCCGGCCACCGGGTACCATTAAAGGATGCGAATGGCAGCATCCTGTAACATTTGTAGCGAAACAGACGAAAAAAGAGAAACACGTCAATAACTAGACACTATTGACCGTCAGGGGAAGGGCCCCGTAATTCATTCATACTCGGTCTCTGCTGCGAGAGATTACGATATATACACATGTGGATCCATGCCGTGATGGCTCAATAATTCATTCGGTGAAAGTTTTTCCTCAATGACAAAACCGTGTGACACGTTATGGATTTATTATCGGCAATTTGCAAGGTGAAAAGCTTTCGGTTTGTTGTGAAACATATTTGTCAATTGTGTACGCCAGGATTTTTCATATATAGAGATGCTTGAGATGGACGCTGTTTATAAACTGTTATGTTCACTAAAATAAATTACCACGTTTTGGTACGGCACACGTTACATGCTCTGAAGTCATTAACTTCGGATATAGCGATTTCATTACTTAGTTATTATCACTTAGTAACCATGTTCAGGATGGCCAAGTGTGGCTGCCAACATCTGGTTCGCCTTAGTTTCAGAAACAACTCTCATATAAACATTTATATCCTGAGTCTTTTTAGTTTTTCCTCCAGACGAGCTTACCAATGATGCTCATGGGTCCTTCGGCTGTTGCAAGATAAATAATAATCAGCTGCATACTAAGAACTAGACAATTTAATGTGCTCCCTATTTTGATAATGTCGTTCTTGATTCTATAGGACGAAATAAAGAACTGTGTAGACAATTTTCTTTCATCCTAGAGTGGTATGTCAGTTGACCTTATTAAACGCTTCTGTTTTTTATCCCTAGAACGTGGTAGGCCTGATTCCATAATAAAGTCTGTAGGACTTTATAGCCGTGAGGTCATGTTGATTCGTTGTAAGCACCATGAAGCTCTTTATTTACCTAATGTTGCTCGACATATTGCAAGAACAGTTCCGAGCTTAAACTTAAAAAAATCCCTATAGAGCTTAAGCATCGCTAAGGAAACACCACTGTAAAATCTATATCTTAGTGAATCGTCGATTATAAACGTGATGTTTTGAATATTTCTAGCAGACTCTACACAATATCTGACAATATATGCTTGACCAAATGGGGTCGGCCTGACGGTTGTCTGCGAACTTTGTCATCCGGCGCTTCGTTAAATAGGTTCCCACATCTTACATTCAGAAAGGGTCCGTACGTGGTGAGTTTTTGCAATTCATAAACTTGTTACACAAGCCGCATTTCCAGCTTCTCTGCTGTATAGGCTGAGGCTCTATTAGGCTCTCTCTCCTACTCGAGTTGAATACGATGGTAGGCTTATGTGCGGAATCAAATGTAAGATGGTGAAATTTTTCTTTGGCTTTTCGCATAATACCAAAATACAGGAGATATATGCCCCCTCTCTGTGCCAGTTAAACCATTTTCGTAGTACATGAATAAGGGACGTCAAAGGCGATTGGAGAAAGGCTCGTGAAAACATTCATATGCAGGTGTTTCTTCTTCAATGAGCCTTACGGTATCTAACGTATTTCCCTTTTAAATGGAAATTACGCATATAAGTCATACATCGATGGTTTTAGCATTAAAAAATTCATCCTGCAGGTGCTCGGCAATAAACTTATAGCCATTATCCAAAACGAAAAAATGCATTTCGTGTTTGATGAAAATTGAAACAAATTGAAACTAGTCAGCTTTTGACGTTAGCGTAGAATTTTTCGAATGCATGTTTCTTTATAAGCAATAGTGATTCTTTATAAATCACCTATTCATGGTACATTTCGTTAAACGGATAACGCTTTTGATGTGGTTCATTGTTGCCTGATTTCATGGTGAAAAAACGTTGTATTTTATTTACATGTATAAATGTTGTAGTATTTTTAATTGCCTGCAGAGTTCCGCATATGTTTGCAAAATCGATCAGAATGTATACAAAGCAATGACATATAACAGCATAGAACTGGAGAAGTATTTGTTGTCACTAGACTTTGGTCGCGAAACTTGCCTCAATTAGGCCTACAGTACACATAAAAGCAATCTGAACCTTACGAATACGAATATTTGCTATATTTCTATGCAGCCTTTTAATATTCTAATTATTTATTTAGATACTAGGTGTGTTCATCTTACTAGTCTGCTGTAACACTAATTGTATTCAAAAATTGTTAGTACCTCAGCTCTGACCTCTATTAAAATATACGCAAAACGCAACAAGATAAAGATGCGGAGTCTTTGCAGAAGAAAACGCCAAAGACTTAGTTATATGCTCACGAATAAGCAACAATTAGCCAGAGGAAGTAACAACAAGGTGAGAGACCCAACAGACCCATAAACTTCTTTAAAAGAGTTTTCGAGGTTATACATAATAAATCCTCGTAAACTGAGTTAAACTGAAAGGGTTTCCTTTCGACTAAGATAGATGCGTGAGTTTAAATTAACACAATATATTTGAACATTTAGTTTTAATGCTAATGTTGCCAAGGTTATTAGGAAGTAAGAACAACTGGATGAAAACTTCTATTCCGTCTGCGCTAGTTGCAGCAACAACTAATTAGAATAGAGGATCAGATATGAAACAGTAGAGACAGACTGCATGTTAAAACGCAGACAGAATGAAATGAAATGCTTGTAAAAACACTGAACTGGAGTGGAGTGCCCTGTGCCGCCGGGTTGTAATGCATTTGACAACACATGATGCATGTAAGCAAAGAGAAGGGCTCTGGGTGTCGATAAGTTAGTCGACCTTGCGTCTGTGCTTGGCAAGATTGCAGCAAAGTTTACGTACATGCCTATTGCATTCACCGGACAGCCTCAGCCGCCCTTGGGATAGCACCCACTCCAATACTGAGTTTGACCATCATCCGCCAATAGCGGGGCTGCCTATCAACGACACTTTGTAGGAATAAAAACAGATTGTGAAGGCGGCGCTCATTCAAATTGACCTTCGCGTTGTTAACTCGGATCGAACAAAGAGATATTTCGTGACAAAAAGATATTTCTTATTTATTAATGGACGTTATTTGCGAGCCACAGCAACAAGAAGATCCCTTTGTATACGATTGTAAAGAAAAAGAAAAATTGTCAGTATTCTGGAAGTAACTGCACCGAACGACAGAACGCGCCAATGATACAACCCAGTCAAGAGATGAGTAATTCCATTATGACCGACAGACCGTTACTGTTACGTATTATACCACGCCAAGACCAGATGAATAATGGTGACTACATTTATCAGTAGAAGCTGCAGCAAAAACGGAAACACATCAATGCGTAACTCCCACAAGGGGTAAGGACAGATATATACAAAGCCACCAGAACTACATTGTTATTATATCTAAACATTCATGACTTATATTGACATGAAAGTTACTTTGTGAGTGAATTCAAAATATTGCTATATTTAAATACTTGACTACACAACTACGCCGATTTGATATTATCCAATTGTATTTTACTTGTTGTGTATGTGTGTGTTTTTTTGTTTTCTTATTTGATAACTTTGATAATTTTGCACAAAAAGCGGTGCAACAAGTTCAATCCGGGGAAGAAATATTATAAAGAATAAACGAAATCCAATGGGTAAAATACTTGGCCGATACGTATAACTAGACTAAAATATCAACTATACCAAAAGAGGAGTGGCTTTTCGCGCGAGCTCTATGCTGCTCGCTGCCTTCACCCACATTCCACCCTTGGGCGGACCTTATCGATTACCCAATGCAGCGACTCGAATTCTGTGGTGATATTTTATACCATTCGTTTTTTCGCCAAGTGCAATAGCACATCACATATCAACTGGACACCGTATGCCATATTGGGTTGTTCTTATATCTTACACAACTATCCATGGCTGTTTATCATTCGGCACCAATAAACGCAATTGTCTACTTTCTAGTGACGTCGTCAACTCAAAGAACATTGGTTGAAAACATATCACAAATGTGGGTATGTGGATAAGGTTTGAGAGGTCCCACCCACATCACAACCGGCGCGGCTTTCCAGACAAGGAGCGGCTAACACAACCTTCAATGCATGGTACAAGCAATATACATCGATCGATGTTTCTCGCAGCAAACAACTTCCTAGTGGGATATTGTTCTATGTCCGCGAGCTTATCACGTCACTCCAAATTTCACACGCACCTGAGACGACAAGGGCCTCGTTGGGGCCGCAGGCGACGAATCCAGCCACCATGACAGTCATAAGAGGGGGCTCGTATATGCGCCTGCACCCGCGCTACGATGCGCACACAGAACTGACAGAACAGCGGAGCACCAGCCGCGTTACTTGCACTGCTCGGCCGAACTTCAAACTAGCAATGTACACCGGCAAATGCTCGTCGACGCAGACTTTCGATAAACACTGCGAACACCTCATTCAGTCGCAGGCACGCACGCACAACCTACTAACTATCTACTGAGTTTACGGCTGATAAAGAGACGGCGGCCTTCTCAGGCGCGGCGACTCCGCCTGCGGGCGTAAAAGCGGCCGCTGCTGAAACCGCTGCGCTCCTGCAGCAGCTATAGCCGCCGACGAATGGAGCCCAGGGCAAAGCAGGAGCCAACGGGAAGGTTGGCAAGCCAGCTATGGGCGAAGGCAAGCTAACGGAAGACACGGTTCGTAAAGGAAGCGCCAGCGCGTCACACATCCAGCCACCCAGGCGCACACATCCCTCTACGGCCACCGCTCGACGAGGGCTCAGGGAACAGCGACGCTGTTATAGCCGGCGATCTCTGCGACTGTCCAGTGCAGCCGACCGCTGGCGGCTGGTGCGGCGACTCTCAGGGGTTCCCTTCTCTCGCGCTTCCGTTAGCAGCCGCCAACCACAGAACTACACAATCACACAGCACTGACAGCCGTCAGCAGTTGTGTTGGCCGATACCACTTGCACCAGCCATATCCAAACTTGTGTATTATATTCGAGAGCAAGTGGAACAACTTGCATTTCACATTGCAGACGCAGATGCATAGGAAAGACACACGCACACATAGACGTACCTACCTTCGTGCTTTCTCACACTTGTAGACGCAGCATGCGTGTCTAGTCCAGTGAAATATATAATTATTGAAAGGTGCCAGTCTTATAACTTGAAACCGCTGCGTGTTTTACATTCATTTACTTGTCATTTCTCATTATTCCTTTGCCGTTTTTGGGGACTTATGTGGCACTATTTTTATCATTATGCAACATAATGCCGTCGTAGAGAGAACAGTTATAACGTACCGCATCTGGGGTGGGAGTGATGCTTGAAAATGAAATAGACAAATATCGTATTGTAAATAATAAAAAATAGATGTTCAAATAATGACGGATGATCTCGCACTGCATCACAGCTGGGCTACCAACAAGCAGTGACATTCACTCACTGATGCCTTCAACCCCCTGTGTACCCTACATCAGGTGTGTGTTGTTTGACCGCCAAAAACAAACTGAATTTTGCGGGCTCCGTAGGTCCCTCATCGACAACGAAATATATGTACAGGCATATAGTGTACGTTTATTTAAGTTCCTCCCATTAAGGAGCCTGTTGTCGCGTGCAAGAACATTGTTGGTACTCGATCTATGCGTAGTACTGTGTATTTAGGTTTGCTCAACATAATGCGAGAAGCGACTCCGAGCGTAAAATGGGGAGGGTCTCTGGAGTTGTGTGAAAGCGCCTGTCGTCTGAAGAACCAATAAAAAGAAAGGTGTCCCTTTCTTAAAATGGGACCCTGGCCTGATCGATTGCATATATCGCGGATAATATGCAAACAGCGAAGCATAAAATGACTGTCTTTGAAAAATCGTTCGTTAATTCAGCGGTAAATTTTAGATAATTCGTTGTCGGTCAAACGGATTGATTCGATTTGAATCTCCCGCCGGTAGGCAGGTGTGAATGTGTCTCCATCCTCAACATGTAAATCTCTTCACATAACTCACACATTTTACTTCTTTATTATAAACCAAATTATTCTCACTGTATTAGAAATCAATTATATGTCGCACTGGTGCGTCTACTTCATATAACCGTGTCGGTCCGAGCAATCGTCGGCCGATACGCGGCTATATTTCAAAAATACGCGCGCTTTTGGCGCCCTTCCGGTTAGATGGCGTCACTGAGGAGCGGTTATAAATTCGTTGTGTACCTTTGAGGAGCACACCGTTGTGGTCGTTGTGCTTCAGCGCTATAGGGTGGTTGTGAAAGATTTCTACGAAAATGGTAAGTGATTACAGATAGGTTTAGTTCGAAGTACCTGCACCTTAGCTGGCTACAAAAAATGCATATATCAACATCATTGTGACTAAGACGATAGAAATTGCTGTGTTACGCTAATTTTAAGCAGACTTGTCTACAGTAAACCGCTCACTCAATCAGTAGTTGATGACTGTATCTAACCGCCGACATAGACCGGCCGTGCTGAAATGTTCTCACTATTATGTCCGTATCAGGTTAAGGGACAGCAGGTATTGGTGAATACAGTGTGAAGTTTATCTATATTTCACTGTCCTGTCAGTCAATAGACAAATATTCATCATGATGTGAACAGAGTTTGAATGCTTTCTGATTTTTTCTCTGATGGTCTCAGCTGGTTGTCCCAGTGCAATTGTATTTGAAAACTGTCGTACAGTACCTTCACCCTGTTTGCCAATATTACTCATTGTTAAAATAAATAAGATAATGCGGGTCAGGAGATGAGTGACCCGGTTTTGTTCTCATTGTCTCAAAGATCGGCCAACGGCGATAGGTATACTGACGGCTTAAAACAGGCGGGGCAACGCATTACTTGAGCTTCGCTTAAACGAGGATTTGGCGGGCAGGAATGAATGAACGAATTTGCATTGTCCCATTTCAATCAAGCAGTCTTTTATAGCAGGCGGGTTTCAATCGAATAGAAAAACAATACGGCAATTTTCTAAAATGTGATATTTTTTAGATCAATCGGGAATGATTTTACTCGAATGAATGGATATTGCGTGATATGCCAACGCTCACAAAGATTGTTGTTGATACAGACATTTTGCGTAAATGTTCCTTCAGTCATTACAAGCGCTAATATTTCTTGTGTACCTGTTATACAAAAGAAACGTCGGCTTCAACGGAAAAACTGCACATATTTTAGAATTTCAGATTATATTCTAAATTATTCGTACCCATCTTTTCTTGTCAGCATTGGTCTTCGTTGCATTAACTTTCCAAGTGAGACGATACTTTGTCTAGATGTATCACCTCCAGTCCGAAGCTCTTTCAGCTGTTCACATTATTCACCACAAGAGTGATTAATCACAGACGTGAATTAAATTTTTTTTGTCGCTAATTTTGACTGTTGGAATACTGATCTTTTATTTAATATATAAAATTTCATATCATGTAAAATTTTTGTCAAGTGTGTGTCTTCATCTCCGAGGTGTTTAGCATTTTTCCGGTGTTTTCGAATGACCTTCTAAGCACGAGTTGGATTCAACGTATTGCTCTATTTCAGGCTGGCGGCAAGGCAGGAAAGGATTCTGGAAAGGCGAAGACGAAGGCGATTTCGCGATCCGCCCGCGCCGGTCTTCAATTTCCAGTCGGCCGTATTCACCGACATCTGAAGACGAGGACGACGGCCCATGGACGGGTGGGAGCCACAGCCGCCGTTTACTCGGCCGCCATCCTCGAGTATCTGACCGCTGAGGTGCTCGAGTTGGCTGGCAACGCCTCGAAGGATCTCAAAGTGAAGCGTATCACGCCTCGCCATCTCCAGCTGGCCATCAGGGGTGACGAGGAGTTGGACTCACTGATCAAGGCGACCATCGCAGGCGGCGGTGTCATTCCTCACATCCACAAGTCGCTCATTGGCAAAAAAGGCAATCCGCCAGTCGCTCCTGGCCAAGGTCCTAAAGGTCCTTAGAAACAGTTAAGCCCCCCTGTCCTTTTTTGATTACGGTACTAAACAATGAAGGTGATCAAACATCTGGTTGAGTGTCATCCAGCCGGACGACCGTATGAGGACAGTTGTAAAAATGAAAGAAAAGAAACAAAAAACAGTATCACTACTGCCACAGATTCTTTAACCATCGTACATTGCATACGGGCCGTCATCGAGCGAGGAAACTGTCGGCCCAATTTCATCATCTCCATCTCTGTCTCATTGTGTATTACTTCCATAAAAGATTCAAACATTCACACGGAAAACGAAAGGCGTTGAATAATGACTAATGTATAAAATAAAGCTGAATTAAATTAAAACATTTGTTGGTTGTTGTTATTTTCACGAGTGTCAGGTCGTCGAGCAAGTGATGAAAAACCATTTGGATTGCGTTGCTGCGTATACAGTGTCTGTAGAATAACATAGGACTTTATTAATTCAACAGTAAAATTTCCGAAAATTCTTTCAAGGTTGGTTTATTTATACTTCAGTGATTAAAGGAATGTCCCGTTAAGAAAAGACGTGCTCTTTGGGCGTCCGTTAAAGCCAGTGTATTGTCGTTTAACTAAATAGAATATCCATACAGTCTTGACTTAAATTAAGTCTGGTTATTGCTTCTTCTATAAAGGAGAACAGAACAACATTTTTGTCAATGTGAAAGTAACAGTCATGGTGAACTACGCCTAACAAAATGTATCACTTAGCAGGAAAACATCGTTTTCAGAGGAACCATATTTGAATTGATGGGCCTTCTCTTAAACTATTATTAACAAGGTAAAATATTTACTAATACTATCGGACTACAATATTGTTTACCAGCATTGTGATCGGCTTGTTTATACTAGGGCTGTCTAACAAATTTCATCAATCTGTTTCTAAAGTTTGGGAAAAACGCCGTTTTACAGGCATAGTGTGATTAGCATACGCGACTTCTTGAAAACGAATGCTTTATATTTTCATTTTATTTATGAAGGCAAATGGTACTGACAGATTACCGTTGAACAAGACCCTCGGGCACAGAAATTTTTACAGTACTAAAAACTACCCCAACAGGCAATACCTTGACGTGGTAAGTACCGCTATTAATTCATAGTGCCGCCTTTCAATTTACAATATTCAATATCATATCGCCTTGTATATATAGAGTTTATATATACTCTATTCGAAATAACGGCTTCGAACCAACTGGAAAATATCACTATCTAAGATAGTATCTAAACAGAAAAACGACCGACGTATTGTACTTATACATAGGCCTGTTCTAATTATAGCAAGAAGAACCATGCGGCCAGTTCTGCTTTGTACAGCCAAAGTCAAAGGATGCTGGGGCTGTCCCCAATGTCTTCAAAGTTAACGGAATACATGCGTAACCGTCGTCGTCAACAGGGCACCTGGGAAACTCTCTCGACAATGCCGAGGGGTTCAGTCTCGTCAAATGCAGAAAAAACGACGACCGAGTTCGTTTCCCAAACTCGTTGAGCTAGAGTTCTCCAGCAGGGATGTCCGCTAAAAGATCCCATTTATAGATACCGCAGAGTCACAGAGCCAGACTGGCATCGCGGTAGGCTGGTTTGGAACCTTTCATCTGTTTTAATCACACAAAGGGCTACAACAATACCGTCGCTTAGCAAGGTGGTTGCAGGACGAGTAGCGCAAAACACCAGCATCAACGTAACTTGACCTTTACCAATACAGGCTATGGGAGTCGCTTCTCATGGTCGAAATTACGTCACAATGTTCTCACCTTAAACCATGATTCTACGTTTGCTTTTCATAAGCACCGTCAGAAATAATATCTGGATCTTGCCCTCTACCGGGCAGACCATATAACCAAGAGCGCTTGATGGCAAGATCTGCATTTGAAAAAAATTTTTTCTCATCACTAGAATGTCGAATGCCTGGACGCGAGGGCTAGGAAAACACAACCGCCCATGCCGTCCCCAAGGACTAGAATCCTGTTTCCTAGTGACAAAAATGTCAACCGAGCACATTATGGGCCAGAGGAGCAGGTTCACTGTTCCCGACAATTTCTACAACTACTACTTAGAGCATACGTCTGAGCCCAGTCGGCGAAAGCAGAACCTTGTTCTTAAATCTTCGTTGAACGTGGATATCAAAGAATCTAAAGCAGAGGTGTGGCAAGCCAGGCGTCAAGTGAAAACTGACAGAACAAGCAGTTTTGTTTTCGACGCCATAGCATGGCTTCCAACGGTATATAATTAGAACCGCAAGTATGATTAATGAGTGGCTATACTAAGGTTTGCTTCCAGAAGATATCGAGATGAATCCAGAAGAAGCTTTTTCCTCTTTCTATCGCATAGTCTACGCAGATAAGATCATCTAAGATCAGGATGATATCAGGCCCGCTACGCCTTCCGAGATCATAATTTCTGAAAATATTTCAAATTCCGGAGAGGTTCCAGAACCTAATGGCCTGCATCCTGCGGCAATTCAGACCTTTTTTAGAAAGTTCCCTGACAGTTCTGCAGAACCCATTACGAAAATGGTTTCGATCTGGCAATTTTTCCGCGATCTCGAAAAAAGCAAGTATAACTATTTTACCCACCAAAGAATAAGGAAAGTACCAACCTACCTGTCTCCTCAGTACACTAATTAATTGAGGCCGTCACCATACACGGATTCCGGTTTTTTACCGCATACTATTTGGGCGCGCAGTTCAGGTTTAGGAAGGGCCACTTTATCCTAATGGCGGACTATCACCTGCTTTATGTGACTGACTGCCAGGAACCATACTCCCTGGTCAAGGCCCGTCTGCGTCTCCATCTTCTGGGCTGTGAAGGATTCCACAGCCTGTCCTAGAAGGTCGCTCCAGACGCCCGAATGCGAAAAGATGTTGCCCTACCCGCTTAGGATCGTCGGCGTTTGCCTTGACAAACTGAATAGCGTGGCAATAAAAATGAAAACAACCGCGGGAGTCCCACAGAAGCATTCTAAGCCACTTTCCAAAATTAAAGCCATTCTCCTGACACGGCGCAGGAAAAGTACCCAGTTGTGCACCCAACGCAGGCATGCTCACTTGATGCTGGCAACGCCGAAAGCGCGGCGGGTAGTCAAACAGTTAGTAGAATTTTGCCTAGTATTAAAGGTCCACCAAAAACCAAGTGAATATTGCTAATGACGGTTGGTAAATTGATCATCTGAAGAATAAAGAAAAAGAAGATTATGGGAAGGGCATCTCGGGCGGCACTACCAAAGTACTGAGGGCTCACTCAGGTAGCGGAATAGTAATATATCCAAGCGCGCAAAGCGAGAGACACGGTCAAGGTGCTTTTTCCATGCATCGAGACATGACCAAACAAAAGGTGTGACACGACATAGGTTATTGCACACATGCTCACCTATTCCTAGAATTTGGCAAATGTTTGTACAGGTTCGACCTTGCAACCATAAATACATCTGCGATATAGGTGCGAGCAATGAGTTAAAGCCTTTTCCACTGATCAGCCTTAAGCGAGCATAGGAACCTGCTGTTGAACCTATTGGCCATGCGCACCCAGGAGCTCCTGCTCAAAATGCGCAAGGATTAGGACGACGCGACTCTAACGCGTGACGGACGCACCGGTTCTGGGGCAGATAACGTCGTATGAGGTGGGAAACCCGACAGGCGACCCCGACTAATTACCTCGGTAGGCGCTCGCCACGTCAGCCCTTAGTACTACTAAATGAAGGTCCGTGGTGAATAGTGAAAACTAGTGTGGTGTAAAATTTAGTGGCGTAGGCAGCCCCCAGTGCGATTACTATGCTGCGCAAGCAAATACTTTTATTTTTTAGGGCTGATCATCAGCCAACATTTAACGTCCACGGCAGCAGTTTTTGCATATATTTAATCCAGCAAATACTTGAAATTGAAGCCAGGGGGCGCATGAGTTTTTTTGTCTCAAAAAACATCTTATGAAGGTTAAAAGAGGCCTCTTGGTCTCAACCTACACTGCCTTTCAAGCACCGGCTATGTAACGTAATACACTTCAAACAAAAAAAAGGGCTAATGAGTTGATATGCTTTAAGAAATAAATTTCAATCATTTGATTAATTTGAAAAGACCTGCAATTTTTTTTAAATTAATTATGTTTCCTCTCTTTTAGAATACGCTTATCAGAAATAATGCGCAAGGAGCTACAAAAATTAGCTTTACAACTCTACAGACAGTTCTACTCTAACATTTGTAGTTCTTCTTGCGAGATCATGCAATAAGCGATACCATGGACGTTAAATGTTGGTTAATAGTCAGCCCCAAAAACTATGGCTCTAAAGACGACCCTTTTATTGATTGCATTTCGATAGGGCGTTGGTTAAAACTATC
>MNPL01008401.1:0-12621 GCA_002081605.1 Tropilaelaps mercedesae | reverse complement strand
ATATATATATATATATATATATATACACTACAGAAGGAACGAGAGCGAAACGACTGCTACAAAGAAGCAACGAGGAAGCTGACTCTTCGAAGTTCGTTGGCGCAGGAAGGCCGAATTGGGATGTGGAGGCGCGCGATGAAGCGAGCGAGAAAGGTTTCCTCCAAAAACACAGCCAAGTCGGTGCCTAAGCGGGGGCGCTAGTTCAATGCGGCGCACAAGACATACATTGACCCATAGACTAGTGGAAAGGTGAAGGTAAATGCGAGGCGAACCGAGAAGAAACGCCGGGAGATCCACGAATATGCTCCCGGCTGCTGCATTCGCATGCGGCTCTTTTCTGGTCGGTCCGCTCAAACGGGCCGACAGCTCGGGTCCCAACAGCCTTTCCCCGGCAACTGAGCGAGATAACGATTTCCCCACGTTGAATGTGCACATCGGAAAATACACAGCGCCTACCTGCATTTGACACGCATGCAAATTTTGCTCTGAACGTTAGTGATAGGTGGTTTGGCACCCAATGATTTTCGCGGATGCTTCGTCAGTTAGTTGACGCTATTAGAGAAGGATAAAGTACCACGTCAGCAAAAAAAAACGGGGACACGTCTACAACGTGTACAAAAATTAAGAAAAAATGTTGACGATTAGAGCAAGAATGTACTTCCGTTGAATTACCTTTTTGCTAGGTTATATAAGATAGAAACTCAACATCCGCATTAACAAGTGAAATGTTGAAATCGATAGGTCCATTATTTGTAATGGTACAAAAGAATACCAGCGAAGATTTGGCGTTGGCGTCATTTGGCGTTGAGTGCTTTAAACGCTCAACAACGCAAGCGGATGGCTCAAGCAACACTGCCAATAGTTCTACTCTAATTTATGTTGACCGTAGACCGTATTCGTTTCTGGGTCGCAGCATGACAGACGGTTTCCACACGGTTTGTCCCATATGTGCTTTCCAAAGCAATGAAATACTCATTCTAGTTTAATCCAAAAGATGGGAGGACAGCAAATTCAAGTGTTGCCTTTAGAATACCATCCATTGGAATGCAATGGCGGAAAGGCAAAGTACATCTAAAACATTCAATACCAGTATTGCTAATCATTGGTTTGTCTAAACATTTTGAAATGAAAAGCGACGATTTAACATAGAACGGCGGAACATTGACCTGTAAAATTAGGAAGCGCGTTTTATGTCCGAAGTCACGAGTATCCGTTTTTATTGGAACAACAACACTGTAGCTATAATTATCGCTTCTTTGTTGCGAAAGCGTTGCTTTGCGTGACCTTTGGATATGCGTAAGCTAACAGGTTGCGCCGAAGTCATAGAAATGCACTCGAATCCTTGGCAGTTATGGGCAAGGAAATATCGACGCTCCAACAACGCGCATGCTGTTTGCCAATGCAAGCGATGGTGTTATCGTAGAAAAGGCATCTCAGGTACGAAGTGGTATTATACAGTTTCAAAATTTTCAGAAGAAGGCACAGCGCAACTTTTTCTGCCTGGTCCAGCCGTTTCTGCTAATTCTTGTGTAAATCGTATCTCTTTAACGTGGCCCCTATTTGGCTTTCCTTCATGTTTTCTTGGGGGTGCCAACGTACCATATGAGAAGCGAAGCGTAGGGATCTATATGGCTGTTTACGGAAAGCCGCTCGAATATCGAGAGGCAAGAAAAAGCGGAAATGGTTCAAGACAGAGCTGACTGAGGAGACTAAGTGCGTCTCTGGATCTTTGCCTTTGCCACTGCTCGCATACTTTAGAACAGTAGCAAAAACGGTATCTACATGTACGTTTGTGCCTTGTCCGTTGAGCTGACATCCGAGTGGCAATAAACGGGTCGTTCCAAACTCTTCCCCACGCAGACATTGTGTTTCATACCTTCAAAAAAGCCTCGCGCAACTATTTCAACTCGATGTTTTCGTTACTATGTTCTGCCGTTAGCCCGGGACTCCAAGTGACTTCCAAATACCCACTCTTCCTCCGATCTTCTGCCGTAGTATCGTCTTCTATCCAAACCCGTTTCGTATCTGGCCTGTTCCTTTAGAAAGGCAGGTCAAAGCCTGCGTACGACCCGCCGAGGGACCTCACTAGAGCCGCATCGGTGTGTGGCGCCCGGGCCCTCGCCGACCTGCCAGTGTTGGCAATTTTATCTCGTCGCATTTTCGCAGATCACTGCGTTTTGGAAAAATCGAATGAACCAGCGGCAAGCGAAACGACGAACCTCGGACCGAGAGCGTCTGAGATGAAAAATCATCTCACAATGGCAGCTGAAGCGTCGGTATGGGCCGTAGAGAAAACTAAACCCCTCAGCCCCACAGCGGGAGCAGCCCCTGAATTGCTCCCGCGGCCACTACCCGCATCACGATCACGACGACAGCGTCCCAAATGGCGCACGCGCGGAAGAAGGGAAGAATGTACTGTGAGATGGAGAGATGCGAAGACACGGAAACAGAGGCTGCGAAAAAATAGGAGGGAAAAGGAGATCAACCAAGACACTATAAAAGAACAGATAGCGAACAGAAGAAATAGTAAAAAGAGGATCAAACAGAGATGGAGAAGCGTGGATTGGGATAAGGAAAAGAGGGGGTCGAGGGCGCCGAGCAAACCGGAAGGCATCGCCGTTTGCCTTGAAGATAACTAAGCCGAGTAGCGGAGTGAGGAACACTGCTCATTTCTCATTCATAACAATCACAACGACGACAGTGACAGCTGGCCTCAGCAGAGAGAGAAAAGAAATAGGGAAAAACGAAGATGAGCGCATAGATATTACTGGACATTCGATTCCTCTACGTGGCAGAGTTGTAGAAAGATTGTAGAAAAGTGAGTCCAGAAGCACACCGATGGAACCTGTCCTATAATCGAACAATGGGTAAAGGGGAGTATAAAGAGTGTCTTTTCCTTCGACCACTATAGCCATGGATGAACTACGAGGCGCGGACTTGCGTCACGGTAACAGCAGAGCGCAAGCGGGAGTCGTCCTGTGAACTTGACAAAGTGACGGCCCATCGTTAGAAGGAAGACAGGAGCTGAAACGACCGAGACGAGGTGATGTGATAAGAAGATTGAGATCCTTCAAGCCAATTGACAATAAACTACGGATTTTCGTGGATTCGATAATCGAGAAACGGATCATAGCGAGCGATAATACTACGGAAATGGTAAATTATATGAGTGCCTTAAGTGGAGTTCGAACCCATCGCTACTTGACGCCCTTTACGCATGATGTCGGTCTCATAGGTTTATATCGACCTACAAAACATATTGGTTTGGATATAGAAAAAAACATTGGTTAACAGCCACCAGCTTATTAAAAAATGGTATGACGCGGACGCCTTTATTTATCTAACTTACTAATTGGCGGAGATTTCAAGTAACAAAAAAATGTGTACTTTTTTAACGGTTTAATTGAGGTAGTCGGATAGAAACATTTGGGGGCGGTTAACACTGGCCTTTGACTGTTGCCAGTGATTTCATATTATTATTCATCAGAGTGATAGTAAGGACGCTGAATAGTGCAGAACTTGCAACGCGTCGATAAAACGGTACACGGGCTATACCAAACACAGTGATTTGGCATTGCTCGGGCGAAAGTTTCATGATATCAAAAACTTGGAAACACCGAAAACAACTTTTAGTAGTGCATCGCGACACGAACGATCAGATTAGAAAAAGGCAATTAGATTCGTCCTTAGTTGTCAACTGAATTACACAAGAAAATTTTCAGGAGGGTAAAGAGGCCTGTTTACTATTTTATGAGAACTCGCAGAAGCCAGATTATACAATGAAAGTAAAAGTAGTGTAACGGAATAAATGGTGTGTCTCTGTACCTAAGCAGCCGATTATATATATATATATATATTGCGATAACATCCTATGCTCCTGCACTGTCACTACGTCATTAGAGCTCTTTGGTGAGGTGAATTTTATGCCGCCGGTTCCGAACGGTTGGCCTGTACACGTCAAAACCAGCCTAAGAATAACTTTCTACACTAATAGGTCTGATCATCAATTTCAGCTGTCAGAGGGTTTTCGTTGGTATTCCACATACAGGTGATTCGTTGTAATGGACCATTGGTGTCTTCGTATGCGTTGGATGTGAATTGCGTACGCGTTGTCGCTTATGAGATGTCGGAACATCAGGACTACAACAACGGCCTAGCTAGCAAGGCAGTTTGCCTCTGTGGTGACATCAGCCACCAACCTTTCTAAGCGGTACCAATGTAACGACCAACAAGGTGTCATCCACAGCAGTCTGCTCCTCAGAGTCGGCCTTCTTTGCGAGGGCGGACGGTCACCCATATTTCAGCCCATTATCCAGCCTAAGGCCCGATCACTGCACCCCGGCTGTTCGTCGTAATCCAACGTGGACACACAAGCGCGGTAATGCTGCGGTTGTGTCAACCATCCAGGCCTAAACACCAATGCAATGCTACGGTGCAACCACCGCCATCGCGTGGCGTGACGGCGCTCCTCAATAATTACTAACGATATGTCTCCAGCAGACGCGCACACAACGCGACGCCAGGATTGTCACGTCCGCTTTCACCTGGCTGGGTTCTGGCGTGACCCAGCCACGACGCACGCACGCACACAGGTGGATAGAGAGACGTTGGTTGAAGTGTCATTGCATCCGCCATCCACCGTAACACTTAACTGACTTGACTAGGAAAGAAACCTATTACCGAAAGTGTCAGTTGGTGGTTGCGCTACAGCGATAGAGCGTCCATGCTGCACCTCACTCGGATACATTAATGCGCGAACATCGAAGCTTCGTTGGCAATAGACGTCGCGCACAAACATACGTCAATGGCATGCGTTAATAGACACATTTCTCACAACTTCTGTTCGAGGGATATCGGCACCGAGAGGTTGGAGCTGTCAGCGAATGAAAATCGATGTGTTGAGCAATGCTCCTCGATATCTCTGTCTTGTTCGTCGCACAATTTGTCCTTGCGCCACTCGGCAGCATAATCCTGTTTGCTTTTAAAAGAGTCTTTTTTTTTTGTGATCCCACCTTTCCGGTTGCGCCCAACTCGAAAGGTAGCAGGCGCGTTCGTCATTTCGTCATGTTCAACCCATCTCACTACAGAGACAATACATTCGCATCGCACGCTCGTACAAACCAAACAGATATATATATATATATATATATATATACGGCGAAAACAAGTAACACTGCTAATTGCCTGCAGAAGCGCGTTTCCGGAACATCTCCTAATGTACGAACGGCCGGCGGATGCATTTGTTGTGTCTGATGTCGCCCAACCTCAGTCGAACCGGAATCGCGTTCCTGTGCCGATGGGACGGACGAGCAAGCGAGACAGTCGTACAAACAGTGCAAAAAAGCAATAAATTAGGACAACGCACAAAGAAACCACCCAGCACTAGTGTTTGCCGCCGTTGTTGGCTGCGACGCATAGAGAGAATTCGCTCTGGGTGATCAGAAAGATAGAGAGCGAAGGGGGGAAAAGACGAGGCCATACGAGTAGTCTGGCAGAAATACATCGAGACAGAGCCAACAGAGGAAAACGAACGAGAAAACACCATTGGACATCAGAACGAGTGCAAAAGAAGAACGCATGAACCTCTGAACCAGCGGGAGGGGTAAGGGCCATGAGCAGAGAGGAATGGAAAAGGTGGTCTTGACTTGTTCGGGGGTTGCCGAGGACTATGCCAAAGGATCGCACAGGCGCGTAGATTGTGAAGAAAGCATTGGGGTAAAGGTGGGGTGAGGGGGTCGATGGAGACCAATGACGATTGCGACGGAATGCAAGGACGCTCCTCGCACAAGTGTGTGCGCGGTCGAGACCCATGAAGCGGTCTACACTGATCCTGACACTGATGGGCTCGGACATAAAAAGAGAAGTAGAAGGGGCATGACGGGAACTCGCATGCACACACACACACAAATAGAACGCATTAAAGTGGTGTAGCTTAGTCGTAGCACTAGTTGTTGCAGTAGTAGCTGGCAAGCGCACTCACTCGCGTCCAGCCCATGGGAAACGCATCAGTAGGAGAACTGTCGCTGAGAAGCGGTGACAGAGAGCAGCTCTCGAAGAGAAGTCGAATGCGAGCAACGCTACAGTAGCGCTGGCAGCAGGAGCAGCAGCCCGTCGGATGAGAACGCCTGGATAGAACATTCGTACGACTACTCTGCATTGCACGAGGATTGGCGGGCCTTGGTATGGCAAAGCTGTTAGCAGCATTCGAACACGAGTCTAATATGTAACAGACTGCAAATGTGGAGACGGAAAGGAGCGAAAAACGCGGCAATGGGTTCCGAGCGCCGATAATAGGCAGCGGCGGTGGCCCAACGCCTTTTGCGTGCCCACCCAAACCTTCCCCATATATTCACAGCCGACGAATTGAACACAACGCTAACGCTCCTGCCCTTACTTTGTCGATCTTTTAGGCCACTCTAGCCAGTAGTTACTTCAGTGGAAATAGCCAGACCACAGTCTCTGGCCGCCAATAGAGAAACCGGTAACTTCTGTTCAAGCCGAAATGTTCTCAGAGGGCGTACCAGATGAGATACAGTGACGAGGTAAAGCCTAGAAAACGAAGACAAGAACAACCGTTTGTTTGTACCCATGCGTCTCTGTGTTTATCAATGTTTTTTCATGCCAACTGTCTTTTCTTCTGCAACTCAGTGCCTTACGGTATACATGTACACCTGTGCGCTGAATAACCGCTGTAGCTCCTGTCTAGTGTCTTTGCACATCGGACTAGGACTTAACAGCTAAACTGCTAGATTGAAAACAAGAAGAAAAACAATAGCGATGTGGGAATTGTGAATCTACATTGGAACGGCCATAATCAGACAAAAGCTTTAAAGAGCAAATTCGTGCGCATTTTAACTCAGTGTACCAAAAGGCCCCATAGTTAGCTTTCGAATTTCGCTCAAAACAGGCTTTTCTGTCATCTGTCAATGTTTCTGCTTCCAGAACGCAATATCAAAACAATACAATCGGGTCCTGGAAGAATACTTTGTGTCAGATGAGGTCTGTGGACATGGTTGAAAGAACGCTGATGGCTTGCGATAGTTGAACACGACCTTGCTGCACCTAATAACATGTCGAACGTAAGAAAAAAATGCAAAAAACATACTTTCTCTGATTGTTTTGAAATGAAACAAACAAGCAAAAACGATGACATTTAGACTAAATGCAAATACAATTACGATGAGTTGAAATTTACTCTTGAGGAGCACCCCGTTGTTTACACATCAATTCTCAAATGACGCTAGGAATCCTAAAACACTATCCTAACACGGAAATAGGCGTTTTCTTCTTTATGTGTTAGATCAAACCAAGCCTTCCAAGCTGTGCCCTTCGTTTCTGAAACGTGAACCAACATCTAAACGTATCAACATCAGGTATTATAAATGCTACATTTGCATTAAATGTTTAGCGATGACAGAGCAGAGAAGCTAATCGAGTCCAGTTTTCGTGACCTATTCTTAAACTTTGCTCCCGAGTTTTGGTTGTTGACGGGGGTCGTTTAACCCGCGACAGCCTAGCGGCCGCTCAGCGAATCGCTTCCGGACAGGCGTGACACAACAACGCATTAAATACAATACTGAGACATCATGTTTTCAACATTACAGAACAACAGCGGAAATCAATTTATTCGGGACTTCTTCCATTTTACACTGGGAATCGGTTTCGCGTAACTTCGGGTATGGCACATACCTGTTATATCTATAGGTCAGTAGGCTCTCATTGGTTGAGAACCTCTGCAGCGACTGGCAATGATCACATGCAATCACAATCATGAGCCTAAATGGAATCTTTCATTCATAAAATAAAAATTCATAAAATAAAATTCATCAAATAAGAGTACGCACAGTCAAAAAAGTCATAGGCTAGAAAACGAGCCGTACTTAAGACTTTATAAAGTTTTTATAGACTTTATAAAGCGCCGTGCTGGCACATGAATTATTTTACAATGCTACACTATATCACGAGTAAACCAGTGTGTCTAAATGTGATCCCATTGAATCATTGTCTTAAGGTTAATAGCGCCTTCAAAAAACTAACACACAAAAAACAGCGGATAGACAACCAAACAGCCTTCGGCGGGGCAGACTCACGTCCCCACAGCAGCAACAGCAGCAGCCTGATTTCTCAGGCGTGCGAAGGGGATCCAGCAGGAGCTATTTGGGCGGACCAGAAACAGGCGAAATGGTCGGATACGAATGAGAGAAAAAAGAGAAGAACGAGGCATCCATGCGTAACGACAGTGTTAGATGGTGGTGGAGACTTTCATTCTCCAAGAAGTCGCGCGCAATTCACACGTCTCTGAACGATGCTTCGTTAGGTTGCGCGCACGTCCGTAATAGTAGTAGTCGCACCGACAACGCAAAACAGCATAGAGTGAGAGGTCGGCAATGGGATGCCCGTGAAGGGGAGGTTGCCGGGCAATTGAAGGGTCGAGGTAAAGGCGCCGCGGGAGGGTTACGAGAAGAAGCCAGCAGTTGTTAAACGAAGAATGATGGTACTACCAGACACTCCCTTGGCGCTTCAGGTCGAGGCGCGTCGAAGACGCCTCCAAATGGCGTCGCGCTATTCGCTGCCCGTTGTGCTAGTCCGCTCCGTCAGGACTTTAGCCTTCGGCTCTTCCTTCCTCTCGTGCGCGCGCCCACTGCCTCTCACTCCCCCACAGAAACATCCTCACACAGTTATTCCCTAAATTTTTCTTTCGTTTTCTGTGCCTCAGTTTTTCTTAACCGACTACCCAAGCCATTCATTAAACGTTGCCGCTATAAAATAAGCAACGAGGCACATACATAACGAAGGCCAAACGGAGAAATTGAGTGTAAAGAGAGCCGGTGAGTGAATACGTGCGAGAACGGAAGCTCACATAGGCGTCTATAGACTCAACAATAGGCGGCGGAAGTCAGAAAGAAAAGATTAGAAAAGAGGATGGCGAAGACAATCACGAGAAAAGCGAACATGAAGCCTTGGCAAGTAAGGTGGGTTAGGTGTATCTTTTTTTAATCATGGATCTAGGTGTGCTCTCCAAATCCACAAAACGGAGATATCCAGACAAGTTGCAGCGGACATAAGCTACTAATACTGCTTTTCTTAAATCTAGCGGGCATTGACGCCGGTTAAAAGGTAGAATTGCCCTATTATTTCTCCATTGTGCATGTAGCTTATTGTTGAAAAACTAACACAAGCCAATGGTGTCTTTGTTAAGAGTGCAATAGTCGCCGAACTGGTTATTACGTAGCAGAGAATTTAAATTAAAAACAAATAAAATAAAGTCATGAGATGTCGGTAAAGTTTGAATTGGATTTCAAGGCGACTAACCTGACGTAATTCGTGCCTCGATCATTGCTGATACTGGCAAGCAACAGCAATGACAGTCAACCAACTTCGTCACAAGAGCGCAGTCAGAGCGTTATAGTTGTAGAAAAAAACACAATCATAACGTCTCACCCATCGAGTTCGCTTAACACGCAGGACCACACAAGTCCCGAATGCATTTTGCTCTAGCCACCAAGCTGCCAATAAGTGCGCAATACGATTCGCGTTACAATTATTCTCACGATTACAATGGTCTATTATGTTTACCGATCATAGCGTTGTTTTTGTTGTCAATAGACCTCCGTCATCGTAAAAGCTATATGTTGGAGTCGTAGGTGTTGCCAACAGTTGCGACGAAAGGTCAACAGAATAAACATTTACAGACGAATCTCGCATGGGTACCGCACCATTTATGTTGCGCTTTAGACACACCAACTAGCATTATTAGGCAGAATGAAAAAGTGTTCGAATCGCTGCTAAGTAATTGTTGAGGATTAATTGATTGAATTGACGGCGCGAAGCGAAAATTTACTTAAGAGTCACAAACTATTGTATTTATCCCTTGTTTATTTACGAAGTGCAAGGGCGGTCGACGCACAATCCAAGACTTGAAGATATGTTTTAGGGCGGATCGATCTGTCCATTATTGGCCGCTTAGTGACTCGATCGGTACAAGTTATCACTGCTCTTGCAAACCTTCTTCATCCAGGCTAGTCGGCAATGGTAAGTAATCGTTGATAGGTAAGTGAATCACATGCTTTTCACATAGCAGGTGAAGACATTTTATAAGCCTAAACTGTGCGTATATTATAACCGTATCGAATGAGTGTATTGATTGTGTCTATATCTCCCGAATCGGTTTATTAATATCCCTTTAAAGCTGGTTCACGCGCGACAAAGCTAGAAACTATTGGATGTGGATTGGATGCACGTATTGCCAAAACCGCTATCAAAACATAAAAACACACACACACACATTCGTTGTGTGTGTGTATGCGATTGAGCCCGCCTTGTCGATCATGCTATCCGATAGCGCAAAGGGAAACGTGGAATAACTATACCCAGTCGCGATTAATTTCTATCTCATTACATGCTCCTGTTCTTTTTGGTGTCGTCGACTGAATGATACAACATGCCACCACCCAGGCGGTCCTGGGGCTGACTACGGCACCTTGGTCAACAGCCTTAAAAGGGGATGGTGGTAACAGCCAATGGAATGTCCATTCTGAGCTTATCGAACCTAGAGTATCTCTGTCTCTTCCCCATCCGATCCTCTGCCCAGAAAGTTCCTTCATTCGACCGTTCGCTGACTACGTCTCAGGACCAAATCGTTTCACCAACTCTATAAACTCGTCATGTGGTGCACACGAGTAGGCAAGACCGGGTCGTTTAGTCGTTTTGGGGAAACGCACAGGGTTGGATTTGGACTCGGTTGGATAGAGAAAAAAAGAACATTTTCTCTATCTACTTGCGGCATCCACCCGCACTGCATACGGTGGGTGGTAAATTGAAATGAATGTCAATACTATTTAGTGATGCTTACTGTTGGTGCATCGCCCGCACGATTTTGTACAATGTCCCTTTTTCCTCATTTTTAATGCAAGTAATGTGGCTAATATACGTAATCGCAGGTGGGATAGAGAGACTGAAGACTGTCAAGTACTCAAAAATATTCTAACGTCAGTAATACACAAATGTATATATAACACCATGCTTGTTCGCCACATATTCTTAGAGTGTACTGCGTTCTAACAGCAGTGAACTGTGCTAAAACCATGATTTTTAATGGAAAAACTTCATAATTTAAACAATAAAAAAATTTAACTTCGTCGCAATGCGCAACATACGGTTAACTTTCTCTTAATGAAAGAGGGCTCATATTGATCGCTTTAAGAGTTGTAACAATGTCTTTTGCACAATTCGAATAGGCTATATTAATAAAATTATCGAAAAGGCTATATTAACCCTTACTTCTGTAAGGGTTGTAAGGGTTCAACTTCATGATGGTTCAATCGACATTGAACTTGAACTTTAATGCTTCGTAGATACCTGTTTTGCACTGTCTTGCATTGTCGGCCAGTCTCATGTCACCCACTCTTATCGGACGCCAAAATTGACATGCGTGAACGAAGGGCACACTATGAAACTCATAAAGCTCGGCATACGTAATGGAGCACCTTACGGCGAACGGGTAAGTTTTCAATTAATTTTTTGGCGCATCGCCATGTAACAAGGTTTGCCTGTCCGCATAACATAAGCGATACTGGAATCTTCGCGCGTATATGTCCTTAACAATCTCTGCGGTATCTTCCACCGTACCGCCGTTCCACCATGCTGCCGTATCTGCCGTTTTAACATCTGCCGTAGTCAAACTCTCAATCTCGGGCTTAATTCAATTTCTGGTTTCTTCTTCTTCAATAAGGAACTCCGCTTGTGCACCCATTTAACTAATGTATTAGGAACGTCTTGTACTATTTTATGGCTCTCGCCTTTTATAGTCATGACAAACTTAACGTCATCAGTCGGTAGGTTACGGTGATAGGGCACATCGACGATATCCCTTACGGGATCAATAACGAGCTTAGAGTAGATTTTCCACGGCTCAAAACTTTGAGTACAATTTGTTGTCGACGGATCCAATCATGCGGTTACTCTCGTGCATGGCAGTCCACGCCGAGGCACAACTTGCTTTGTCGAATTAGAATGCTTGCAATTATTCACACTCTAGTTAGAAGGTTCTCCGCGCTATTCAGTTTGTGTAAACTATTTTCTCCGCAGTAATCTGTTTGCATGATTTCAGCTGCTACATCGCCCCGCTAAACGTAACATTACGGCTCTGATGATCGAAGTTGCACAAGAAAACGAGATTATATCTGCCTCTAGGAGAGCCCGATCCAGCTATGCTTCAAGAATTTTGAATAGGTGTATGAATAATAAAATAGGTTATCGTTTCTACGTATCTCACAAGGCAATCAGACAGATAGGTTCATCTTCGATTTGATATCGATTTGTTGCCAATTCAAACGCATCGCTGCTACTACTTAATGACTTCCGTAACGAATTTTAACCATCTTGTATACAGAGCGAGACCTCCATTAATGTTTCAGAAGAGAAACAGAGAATGGGAGAATACAGTTTCGTTCAAGACATTCACCGAATGATGATATCACATACGTCTAACCTGACCACAAAATCTTTTGCACATATCATTACTTCACCCTCAAGCTAGGCATGCCTGTAGGAAAGAGCCGTGTCTTTTTGAGATCATCACCAACACAGAAATATATATATATATATATATATATATATATA